>APFE031642272.1:0-44376 GCA_000404065.3 Pinus taeda
TTCAGGGTTATTGAACTTCATACTCAGGAGGCCTCAATGCAAGTGTTTTCAAGTTATGTCACTGGTCACAGGTCCATAGATGTGTCCTCCAATGTGTGACAGTGGGGGTGCGACAAGGACGGTGACAAATTACTGCGTAACACTAAGTGTGTGAACAAGTGAAAGATACAATTGTGATCTTACAACACACACCCTCATGACTTGATGACGAGTTGACTCAAACCAGCCAGACACACATGTTCAACATGATTGACCGATGGTGTAAGCGACAAGCACAAAACTCATGATTTATCGTTGATCGATCATGATGACGCTTATGCAACAGTGAATGGGACTCTGTGTGTGAGTGCGACAGATGATTTCATAGAAAACATAACATGTACACATGAAGCGGAGACCTTGAGCATGACCAGAACATGGTCGCAAGCAAGACATTGAGATCAACATGCAAAATCTTGGGTGGAATGAATAAGCAAGGTTGGTGCGAAGGCTCACATGAGCTCATGGAGTAAACCTGAGTGTATGCAACCATCAAGTGAAACTCTTAAGGGAGGCTCTGAATTTAGGTGTAGGCCAAAATTTTGGAGGGTGGTTGTAGCCACTACAACACCTTATTAATGGCATTATCTTGTGATGTTTTTATTATTATTAGTTCTTCCGATTTATCCTTTATTATCATCAATACTAATGCAAATCAATAAATGAAAGATTACACAAGATGTAGGCACACTGCCAACGAAAAACCCTGCTTAAGGGGAAAACCCAACCAAAATTATTCCTTCAGTAGATTTAATATGAGACAACCAACACCCTTACAAACTAGACTAGACTCCCTCCATCAAGTCATCCTTCATCTCTATGTTTGATCCATGTCACTGTGTGAACACCAAGTCCTTGTCCTTGAGAGGGTACTGAATCCTTGTTTCTATGGCAACATTGAAACCTTATCACTGTTATAGCATCCAAACTTTGTATCGAACCTTAATTCACTAAGATAATACCGATATCTTCACCACACAGAGACCTGTGATAACATGATACCGAGATATTTTACCAAGGCTATGGCACTATGGTAAGACTTCATCTCTACATTTCACACCGAAATATAATAGCACTGAGACAGTAGCAAAATTGTATTAACACTAAAAAACTTCACTATGATCACCGAGACTTCATCACCGAAAACTTCTTTGAAATGTGAGTTTCTGAGTTTATGTAATGTGAAGATCCCAGGCTTGTATATATAGTGGTATGTCCATCCTAAATGAGCCAACAGAAATCATGAAGAGATATGTCTATTTTTTAAGGTCGACATGAGCTCACTTCATAATTATTCCTTTGAGGTCATCTTGAAGAGGCGGATTTGAAGACTTTGATGAAAAGGTCAAGTTGATGACTTGTTGAAGAGGATGACTTTATGGAGGATTATTTCACTTAATTGGAGGTTTGACCTATAATTGACCCAAGCATGAAACCCATTCTTTAATAAGTCAATTCAACTTAAAAATAAAATTATTTTCACTTTCTTTTGACAAATATATTTCATTTTGACTTCAAGTTCAATTATGAAGACTGAACCTAGTTAAATTATCCAACACTCCCTCTTAACTAGGGATGTATTCATATTTACATATAACCAAATGGGTACATGGAATATCTCAAACCACATCATCTATGAAGTATTTTAGGCACTGCAATTCCATGGACTAGATTCCTTACCAGGGCAATTTATCCATTAGTCTTTCAACAATTTAGGCACCACAATGCCACAGACTAGATTCCTAACCAAGTAAATCTATCTGTGTGGGACGAAGATGGAATCATGCTTTTAGCCTCTCTAGGTACCATCAAGAATACTTTCTAACCATCAACCCAAAGATCCAAGTGTGTATCAGATCTCAATGACCAACACCACCCTTCCAACTTCGGGACCTAGACATCAACGCAAAGTGTCATCTAAATATCCTCTCAAGCAATGCTTCACTCACAAAGCCTCAACACCCCTTGACCCGGCATATCAAGGACAACAAATCTGTAATGATCGATAACCATCATGCTATAAAAACTTTCGAGAGATTTACCTATACAAACACAACCCCAATCAATAATATTCTTTCACATGCACATAATCAAGTACAAACCTTCGAGGTATTCTAGAAAACTTGATGTTGCTTCTCAACTTTTCATAGTAGGACTATCAACTAAATCTTTGGCCAAAGATTCCTCAATCACGCACTTTTCCTTTCCTACCTCATATGTATCAACATATTGTTCAATCGGATCTTGATTTCCTTCTTTCAGCAACACCTCAAAATGCATTCTCCAATTTCCTTCTCTCACTCATGGCCTTCACTAAAACTTACGGCTATTAGTCCTTCTTTAGTGCATGATAGATGAAGTAGAGAATTATATATGTTAGTCCCTATTAAACATAGAGGATATAGTTATTCCTATACAAGGAATATTCTCAACCATCATCTTATCTTAGCAAGATTCCTTTCATTCAAGATCCCTCTTAACCAAGGAAGATTTCATCTAGACTCCCTCTTAACTTAGGAATTTCTACTTCTTTACAACATCAGAGAATATTTCATGGCTTCCATCCTTCTTATCAAAGTAATTCATATATCATTCTTATCACATCAATTTTACTTACGATCAGCTTCACCAAATTGAAGATGATGTTCCTGCACAACTTAGATAACAAGTACAACCAAAATGATAGAAGCATGAATTTAGCCATATCAAAATATTTTTACAACATAAGCATTTAGACTCTATAGACATAATCAATAAGATACTATACTTCAGCCTCTTGCCCAGGTTTAGTTACAAACCTAAATCACATTCATAGCTCATCAAGATTTTAAACTCATTATTCTAGGGCTTCAATATTATTTCAATGATAAGTTCCTCATATAGAAAACCCTAGAAACAAATCAAATCAATGAATTTAAAAAATTTCAGGATTCATATGTTAGAATCCTCACTAAGATTTCATACATATCCTCGATTTCGTACATGAACTTTAAAAATCAAAACCAATCACATCTTAATCGATATCATGACTATCATCTACTAGAGTTTGATGTAAATCCTGGATTTCCATTTACAAATTCTCAACAATCACTATAAAAATTCATAGATTCCAAATTGTCATATCACACATACCATAGAATTTAACTATTAATAGGATTTAGCTGCAAAACCCTATATTTACCAAATGTCATCATCCTAGAACATCAAACCTTGACTAGGGCTTTTTTCCAAACCCTAGGACTCATGATCATCAATAATTAGGTCAACACACACATATAGGAATTCATCATCATTCATGAATATGTCAAGATACATTAATACATTACACATATACCAACCTAAAACATGCTAGGATTTCAACCAAATGAACACATACCTAGGGTTTATTCCTAGGACTCTAAATACATAACAAGGGTTTTTCTTATATACCTAATCAAACCATAAGGATCTAAGGTTTCAATTCATATAAAACCCTACTTTACTAGAACTTCAAATATTTTGGATTTCATACATCATTATTTCAACCCCTAACAAGTTAGGGTTTTCGCAATCATATCAAAACCCCAAACATGACATTATCAACAAAAAATTCAAATAGAATTTCTCAATAACCTAAGCAGTTTTAGGGTTTCAGACATTAACATTTGCATACCATTAGGTTAGGGTTTTTTAGAGAACCTATCTAGGGTTATTTAAAGTCAATTAAGAATATGATGGGGGTAGATTTATCATGTGATGAATCACCCAAAACAAGAATCATTATAATTCGGGACATATAGACATAAAGAGTTTAGTAAAGTAATGAAAACTTTAAAAATAAGATGAATGTATCTTTAAGAGAATTTATAAGGTGTATAGTTTAAGACATACCTAGAGATGTTCATTGGTGAACCTGGTAAGGATTCCTTGAAGTTTTCTCTTTTTACTAATCCACCATCTTCTATACCTCTAATACATACTTACAAGCACAACATGTGATACCAAGAATGTGATTTAATTTCTTAGGTTAGATTTCCTACATATCCATGGAGGATGGAATTCTATGAAAAATTATTATTTCTTTCAATCAAGGACTTTAGCTTGGAATCCTATATTTGTAAATTTTAGAGGGAGAGGATTAAGGTTCTAATATGCAAACTAGAAAGTACACTCTAAATCTAGTAGACTAGTTAGAAACAAGGATTATATGAACCATTAGTGATAAAAGAAATTCAAATGCTTATGAGCATATGTACCTTGTAAATTACATACCTTTGTTTTTATTAGACTTGTTGCAAGTGCATCTTGTTGGGTACAAAGTACTTACTTGATTTTCTTAAGTTGGTTTCTTGTGCTTGCACTTGATATATCTTCATAGGCAGTTGTACCAAGTTCCATCCCTTCTTACTGTAGTGAACCCCTCACATTGTAGTGATATTGAACTATTGTGGTAGCACCGAACTCATTTTTTGTTGGAAGCACTAAAATTGTGTTATTGTAGTAACATCAACACCTTTTCATCGAAACCTACTTATTGTTGGAAGCACTAAATCCTTCATTGTGATGTATCATTGAGATCTTCTTTAGTGGTGGACCTTTTATCATGTCATTGCACTGAAATAGTGAATGCTCTGAGAATATGGTATAGTGGTGGCATAGAAACGTGGGAGCACCGAAGTCATCTTTGTTATATATAGTGAATTTATATCTTTGTTGTGTGTTTACCAAAATGTCAATGCCTTCAAGAAGTGTTAAGAATGTGCCTTCACTGAAAATTTTAGGACTATATCATCACCAAAAATGCTAGGACTCCATTCTATAAAAGATCTGAACTTCATACTTGATGTCTTTAATATATTGAATGGACTAGCTCAATAAGATTTTCTATTCATCCCTTCAATATATCTCTAAATATTAGCCCAAAAAATGTCCTTGGAATCTTGATCTTGATCTTCAATGCAAAGAGATCCTTTTATTGAGAATACTTCAAAGTGATCTTCAAACTACCCTTGACCATAGCTCTGATACCATGTTGGAAAATTCATAGAGGTGATAGTTAAATGAATTCCCTTATTAATGAAATTATCTTGTGATGTTTTTATTATTATTAGTTCTTTCAATTTATTCTTTCTTATCATTAAGACTAATTCCAAGCAACAAATAAAATAGTACACAAGATGTAGGCACGCTGTCAGGATAAAACCCCACTCTCGGGGAAAACTCAGTCAAAATTCTTCCTTCAGTAGATTCAAGATGAGACGACCAAGACCCTTACAAAATAGACTAGAATCCCTCCATCAAGTCATCCTTCATCTATGTGTTTGATCCATGTCACTGTGTGAGCAGTCCTTGTCACTAAGAGGGTACCAAATTCTTGTTTCTTTGGCAGCATTAAAACATTGTCATTGTCATAGCATCCATAATTTGTATCAAACCTTAATTCACTGAGATATTACCGATATATTCACCACACCTAGACTAGTGATAACATGATACTAAAATCTTTTACCAAATTGTGGCACTCTGGTAAGACTTTATCTCTGCATTTTACATCGAAATATAAGATCACTGAGATAGCAGCGAAATTGTAGTAACACCGAAAAACTTCACTGTGATCATCGAGACTTCATCACCGAAAATTTTTATGAAATATGATTTTTTTAGTTTATGTAATGCGGATCTCGGGCTTGTATATATAGTGGTATGTCCATCCTAAAAGTGCTAACATGAATCATGAAGAGATATGTCTTTTTTTTAGGCCTACATGTGTTCAATTCATAATTATTCCTTTGATTCTGACTTGAAGAGGCTGATTTGAAGACTTCGACGAATAGGCTGAGTTGATGACTTGCTGAAGAGGATGACTTGATAGAGGAGTCTTTGACCCAAGAATAAATGACTTTGAAATTAGCCTAAAGCCTACAATGGAGGCTTGATCTATAATTGACCATGAAACCCATGCTTTAAGGACTTAGGGAGACAACTTGATGACTGAGACCATGCAATGTGTAAGAAGAAACTGACTGGAAGGCATGATTACGTAGTTTCTAAAGGCAGGGTGGAAATCCTTGAGCACTTTGATTATGCAATGTGTAGTCCTTGGAGGTAGAAACTACACATTATGTAGTTCCAAGAGGCAAGGATGCCTTCTTGTGACTTGCCACTACAGAATGCGTAGTTCAGGGAGGTTGAGTGAGGCCAAGTTGATTGAGTAGAGGATCTTCCAAAATGTGACTAAGTGTGATATTAGAAAGATAAGGATAGGACTAAGATATGAGTTGAATATGATCACACACTTAAAACAATCGATGACACAACATTGAATACTTGGTACCTAAAAACATCATGATCCCTTTGGTGTGACGGAAACACAATACTTTCCTCCAAATGCAACACTAAAGATACACTTTGCGATGAAAATGACGACACTTGTATGAAAATGCTCAAGACTTTGGGAATATATCTAATGCATCTATTTATGGGAATATATCTAATGCATCTATTTGTAGGAGAATGAATCAGAATTTCCTTTTAAGAATGTGCAATTGACTCCCTTCGACTATGTGAGACACTTAAGATATACTTTGCAACGATAGTGATGACACTAGTATGACAATGCATGAAACTTTAGGAATGGATTTAATACATGTCTATATGAGAAATAGGACCCTTTGACACCAAATTTTCCCTTGAAATGAACCATAATTTTTTTTTTTTTTGCGATGTGCGAAACTTCCCATGCCAAAATACGACACTTGTGAAAGTAAGAGAAAAGTGCAAACGTCACTTGCAAAACCTTAAACAAAGTGGAAGTGACACATGTCATAGCAAAGATAACATGAAAACGAAACTTTTAAAATTGAATGCAAGCAAACACGATAGTTTTTAAATCAAGAATGACACTTGAGAAAACAAAGGTGGAATAGAGCAATAGCTGGGAAAATTGACCGAGATGAAAGTGAAATTACAATCAAAGTGAGGGAGACTGGCAATGGAGAGTGCACACTAATTGTTGATATGTATTATGTAGTAAATTTTTCTTATGAATTTCAAAGTCACTATCACTAATGATTGCATGAGCCTTAATTCCAAGATAAGTGCATCGTTTATGTAAGCTTACATCAAGAGAAGCGCACTTGTGAATCATACAAGAACTGAGCATGCATAATCAAGTGATTTCAACACTTAGAATCTAAGGGAACACCAACTAACCATGAAATAAATATGAATAGTTAAGGGATGGAAGATCCTTGGATCATAAGTAGGCTCCAAAATTCAAGTGTAAGAAAAAATTTTGGAGGGTGTTTGTCGCAGTGACCATAATAGTTTATGTGAATTCAATGAATTCATGACTCTACTAGGGTTTCTCCCCCAACATACTCTCTAGTGTTTACTCTTCTCTTCACGATTTAGGAATCCCATGCCTAAGATGATGATAGGATTTTTTGGGGGGTGTGGCATAACAACTTCCTCCTTTAATAATGTATTACTCCATAACAACACCAATCATGCTTGCCAAGTCTCTCCACCCATTGGTCCATTGAATGCCTCAAAGGATTTTCCCATTGGTGTGACCAAAACTCCATTTTCTTTAGGAATTGATAAAACCCATCTCTTTAATATTTTGGAAAAAATCCCACCTCCATCGACCTTATTCATGCTTATAATGCCACCATGGTTTGGAAACTATGTCAGTGTATCCTTCAATCAGAACCCATGCTAAAATATGAGATTAAAACCAACAATACTGCAAGTTTTGTATAATTCATGAACAATAATGTGGTCATTGAAAAATAATTAGGTTTATGGCCACTAGAAAAGGATATCATTAGTTGGATAAATACCCATGAGAAACTTGAGGACCACATTGATCTCAATCTAGGCTCCAAAGTTTTCTTCACCATGATCGTTGAATTTCATGAAGACGGGGAAAAAATAGTTAAAGGGGTGCCTTACTTCTATCTGTTGGCCTTCACCTTCAATATTGTAGAGAGAAATTCAATCATGACAAGAAACAATTCACTCATGAGCCTATATGGATCAAGCTATACTCACTTCCACTCAAGTACCAAGATCATGAAATCCTAAAAGGTATTGGTAACACAATAGGATATTTTCTTAAGGTGGCTAAAGTGACTAAAAATCGTCATTATACTACTTTTGATCTTATTAGGTCCATCACTACTATAAGCATATTCCCTTCAGGTGATAGAAATGGCATGAACATGATCACCTCTTTTGGGATTACCCTCTAAACAATCCCCCAAAATATCTTACTTAGAAGGGGGAAAATACATCAAAGGATTTAATAAAGTGGGTACACATCAGCACCATAAGAAAATATAGAAGAAATTTTCTCCTTTAAATCATATCCCTACCAAGAATAGTTACTTGACTCAATAATATCAACCAATAGAGATATTACATGTACACTCCTCTTCTAGAAACAAATGTTGCTCCTAATCCTACAAAAGGGAATGAGGAACACAAGATATGAAAGTTGGATCCTCAATTTACTATACCTAACATTCAAGTTACCAAAACCTTCATGGAGGAGGATGATCTAGAATATCTTAGAAATGGGGATATATATCTAGAATATAAAGACCTTCAACGTATCATAGAAGCCTACCAAAGAAAAAATTTGTAATCCATTATAAAAGAACATATTCAAAGGTTTCAACAAGGCCTTCAACACAATAAAAAACCTTTCTCGAAGGGTCCAATACGTACTAGAGATTGCAATCAAAAAATCCAAAGCCCCAAAAGAAAAGCCAAAGAAGACAAAATGAGAGGCAAGAAAGTAATTGTTGAAGGAAATAAGTAATATTTTGGTGAATTCCATACATAATACCTTGATAATAAATCCCTTCTCACCTTATACTCACAATTTTTTATGAAGGTCATTTTTTGTAATATTAAACAAGCCAATGGTAAGAGTAAGTACATACTCTTACGGAATGAAGAAAATTTCAAATTTCCTGCTATCTTTATGCTATAAGAAAATAAATTTTCAATGGACACTTTTAAAGATATATCTAAAAAAATTATGGAAAAGTAGTTAACCAATGGCTTTGGACTCAAGGGGCATTTCCACCCTCTGTAATCCCAACACCATCCTACCAAATAAAGTTTTTGCTACCAATCACAACCTCACCACCTAGTTCAGACTCATTAGCAACTCAAAAGAAGGTTATATCACCAACATTTATGGACCTTAGACATCCTCAGAAAAGTTAGGTTTCCTTTGGGAGCTTCAAAATTTACAGCTATTTACTCTCCTCGTCACTAGATCCTTTTAAATTATATCAATTAAATTACCTCTTTTGAGGAAGAAATGAAGGGAATTTGGTATTAGGATGTTGACAATGAATCTTTTTTCTCCTTCATTCAGGATCTCATTCATATACAACAATCTTATACATGATGAGACCATTAATGGTATATGTATCTAAAATAGTAAGAGAAGTCCATCAAATTACGAACAGACTTGATTATTTCTTAATCTCTTAATCCCTTTTTCTCATAGGCAAAACTATATAAGCTTTTATCCTTCCATCAACTACTTTGAATTGTTTCGCTATTTTCATTAATCTTAGCATTGGGAGCTCCCCTGTCAAGAATTCCTTTAGATTTGAAAAAATTTTGCTTACTCATCTTGACTTCCAAGAGAGTATAGAAAAATTGTGGGAGGAAGTAGATACATCTTATGGCACCCCCATGTATTGCTTATGGTAAAGATTGAAAAATCTCAAGCGAAAACTCAAGCATTAGATATGATAGTGTTTGGCAACATCTTTCAATCCCAAAGGGATTTGGAGGCCCAGATGGTATACATTCAACAAATTGTTTATTTCTTATAATAGAACACATTCCCTTATGCTCCAATAACAACAAACATCATCTCAGTTGGAGGAATGATATGCCTAGTAGGAAGTTATCTGGTATTGAAATTCCTAGATTTAATGTCTCAAAGAAGGCGAATGCAATACGAAATTATGTCATTGATCCATGATCAAATGACAACATTTTAATAAAATAACCCACCTTCAAAACATCCAAGATAATAAACCCCTTTCTCATATTGACTTTCAGACTGATTTAACTTTTTTTTTAAACCTTCTCACCTAATAACAAGAAAACTAATCAATGGCCATATCCAAAATCACTCAACATATCCCCAAAATGGTCAATCATGGGCACAATGTCCATCTCCTCAAACCCATCACATTGGAGGAAGTGGAATCAACTATGTTGGATATGGAAACATGAAAATCACCTAGCCCAAAAGGATTTCCATTTAACTTCTTCCATTACTATCAGTTAAAGGTCAATTGGAACATCTTTAACTTGGTTGGATAATATCATAAATTATTAAGGATTTCTCCACCTCTTAATGCAAATTTCCTCGCCCTAATCTCCAAAAATTTCCATGTTGCAGATCGCAGCCAAAATATATAGATAATATATATATATATAAATATATATATATATATTATATATATATATAATATAATATATATATATATATATATATATAAATATATAATATATAATATATAAATATATATATATATATATATATATATATATATATATATAATATATATAGATAAATATAATAGATATATATATATAGATATATAATATATATATATATAGATAAATATATATAATATATATAACCCTTTGCAATTTCATTTACAAAATTATCACTAAATTTATTGTCAATCATATAAAACCCATTCTACCTAGCCTCATATTGCTAAATAAGCAGTCCACATGCAAGGAAGAGAGATTCTAGAATATGTCATCCTTGTTCATGAGGTGGTCCACTCACTTAAATATTCTTCATCCCTAGGCATGCTCATAAATATATACATGTATAAATCCTTTGACAAATTGAGTTGGAAACACATTTGGTTTATTCTCATATCTTTTAAATTCCATTCCTCTCAGGTGTAATAGATTTATAACCTTATCTCATCTACTTTTTTCTCTAATATTCTTCATGGCTCTTCATCCCCTTCCTTTTCCCCATCTAGAGGCATCAAATAGGGTGATCAGTCTTTCCCTTCTTTTTTTATCCTCATGGCAGAAGGGCTTGGTTAAAGCATCAAAGTTGTCAATGCTTCTCAACATTTTCATGCTATCAATATCCATGGATCTCCCTTCCCTCTTTCCCACAACCTAATATACATTTGATCATTATCTTATTTTTCATCTACCTCGATGCTTTTAGAGTAAAAAAAAAAATGAGGAATCAACTTGTAGGGCCATTTTTTTTTTCTAATGGATCCTAGTCTGAAGAATTAGGATTTGAAATTTTTCAAATGCATTTTATACATTAAAAAATACTTTCTTGCTTTAGAACTAGAGTTTATGATGATATTATAAACTCAAAGACCTTTCAAAGGTACAATAAATACATCAATCATATGCAACATTCAATATTTATGCCTCCCAAGAGTTGACCTTCTTGTTTGACCAACATGGTTTGAGAGGATGCCATGTCAACCCCAACTACAATTGCAAAAGGGGCTACTCACATGTGGACTATGAAGAATACATTAGAATGTTCAAATTTGTAACTCTAGTTGATATTTGAAAGAGTCAAACCTAACTCTTTTTAATATTAGGCTATGTCAAAATTGCGCCACTAGGAAGAGAAGTGGTTTCATTCTATCAATTGTATCTTGTTCCATAGTAGAGAAAACCAACTAGGAGTGGGAGTGATAGAGCACAACAAATGGATTTAGTGTTTTATAACAGCCTAACAAGACACATGTCTTAAGTAACTCCATAGGTAGAGTTATCATAAAATCATGTACTAAGGGCTGCTACCTAGCAAGATTTCATGAAACTATTTCAAACCATGCTTTAGACTAAGGTTTAGCCTCCTTAGTCAGAGAGGGCTCTCTCACAGATTTTTGATATGCATTAAGGGCAAGAAAAGATGGCTAACTCTTTAAACAGTAGATGAAGTTTAAGCTGGTTGGAACAACAAAATTAGACTTCTTCCATTGGGCTCATGGAGTCATACACTTCTGCAGTAAATTATTAGCTACTCAATCATGGAAGTCAAGGCATATAATGTCTCAACACTCAGAGCATTTCTCATGAAGAACCTCAATTCAAAAAAACATACACAGGAAGTCTGAGCACTAGGTGAATTCAGAGTGATTGCATATTTAGTGAACTGTAAAACAAGAAGAATAAAGACCAAACCACATATACTCTGAGCATTTGAAACACAAGATGAATCTTGGGAAGAAAAAGTACTGCTTCTATTACTGTCAAAGTATTTTTACATAAGCCAACATGAAAACTCTGTTTTTATCATAAATCTCCAACCTTGATTACATAAAAGATTCAGCTATATATAACATTCTTATTCTAACTAATCGATATTCCTCCTCTACATGAGGGGAATTCGATTCTGCCTATGATGACACCTACTAAATTTTAACTAACTTTTAACTAACTAATAATTACAGCTGACTATTAATTGACAGCGCTGGAATCCTAAACAATTAAAATTCTAATTCTACTAGATCTTCTAGACTTCTAAATCAAATGGGACTCAAATTCCATAACAGCGTTGATCTTCAATCATTTTAGTTCTTTGACATCTGGAGTTTTGCTGAGATAGCTATGATGAACTTTTAATGCTCCATGTTTGTCTTTAATGACACATCTTTTCTGTTATCCTGAAACATAGGCCCCTATTTGTTGGTCCTTGATGTGATGTTCCATTTTGGTCGTCCAACACTAGAAAGCAAATAACTGAGATCCAGTTGTTGATTCTTCATGAGGGATATGCGCCTTGGTCTTAGCTTTGTCTGGAAACGCCATCCTAATTGTGCTTGCTAAGGCTTTGACAGATGCCTCTGTGTGCGCTCCGTCAAGAATAATCGTTGCTCCATCTACACCAAGCATCTTAGCTTGTGCAGGTGTCAGAAACTAACATCTTCCAAGTAGATATGTACCCTCCAGTCCAGCACGGATTGAGTCATCTGATATTCTCCAACCTTGCCCACGTAGACAGATAGCAGTGCATATGGCTGTAATTGCGTTCTGGAGTTGGTGGTATCCAAGCATACGAAGCCTCACACCAAATAATTCAATAATTGTGTTTGGATCATTTTCATCAAGTTTGATTAAAATATCAGCATACTGGCAAGGCTGACTTTCTGTAGAATCCAATTTGGTAATTGTGCCATGAATTCCCGGACCAAATGATGATATTACTGGTGCATTCATCAAGGCTGCTCTATTGCGAAGAATGTACTCAATATGTGGTTCGAATGGACCTCCGAGTACTACTGGGCATCTCTGTTTGATGATTCCTGACTTTGCAATTGCAATGTTCTCTAGAGAACCTCCCAAGGCATTCATATGTTCTTTTCCAATTGTTGTGATAACTGCTGTAGCAAGCCCTTCACTACGTATAACATTAGTCGCATCACGTGCTCCATGGGCTTGCGGAAACTTGCGCCTACATACACTGCTGCCACTGAACGCTTTATTCATCCCTTGCATCATTCTTCACTTGAGGACAGTTCTGGTCATAAAGATTACTGACATCATGTTCACCACATAAACCGTTGATAGGAACCCTTGTAGACATTAAAATGCAATAAGTTTATTTCCACATGACCCTCATAGAAGATACCTTGAGTCCCAGCATCTCTTCCTCTGACATAAATTGAAATAAGCTTTGCCACATCCCAAAGAGCTACTTTGTACAATTTGTACAGAAAAGAGAAAAAACACTGTGCTTTCTTTCAAAAATCAATGACTTTTACCCATACATAACCAAAATCTTACATATATCTAATGGGGGTTTAATTGTCATTGAGTGATGCATGATAGGCTCAGTCTTTTCATCAGCTACACCTTCCAAATTCATGTCAGGAAGCAAGCAAGACATTTCTTCAAGCAAACAATCCCAAAGCAATCCCAATTCTTCACGTTTTAAGTTCCTTGCACAGTCGTTGAACAGTCCGTATTACCACCTCAACAATTGCATCATCTCCGTGACACTTATTGGTAGAGATAGAGTAAGTAAATCTATCCAACAAAAGGCGAAGGGTTTGCTCTGCTCTCGAATGAAATTTCGATGCTAGACCCTTCAGAATGTGCCACAGTAAAGCACTATAGCCTGTACAGATAGTGTCATTTACCTGAATGCGACACAACACAACTGCTCCAGTCTTGACAAAAAGAAATTTCTTTTTCATTGGCATTTTTGTTAAGCTGTCTCCTTGCCTTACAGTGCCTGACTCTGTTTTCAACTCCTCTGTCTCGGTGTTCTCTTCGGCGATGCAGAATACCTGAATCTTACAACTCTCAAAGCTTTCCTTCGTAAGTAAGAGCTGAGAAAGAAGCAACATGAGACCACCATCACGTATTATCCAATAAAGGTCAATCATTCCAAACTGTTTCTAGTACTCTCCTAGCCATTCATCCAAACCTTTCACTGTGACAACTGCTTTATTAGCAACAATACAGTCATTTATGATGCTAACAAATGTTTCTTAGATCTCTTTCGAATTTTCTTGTCTCCATATTTCTGGGTAACGCATTACAACAATGTTGGGCTTAAGATTTCCAAGGCCCATTGTTTGGACAATACCACGAAAGCCTTCTTGCATGTTCTCAGCTATAATGATTTCTGCAACCCCTTCACAGTTCTTATAATCAATATATGCAGCCACTTGTCGATATGCAACTTTTGCTTCTTCAGCCCTTTCATTGTAGTCACCATCTAATATTGAAACGAAGATTGACATGCCCCGACCCTTTTTCATCATGCAATTTGCAAAATCAGCTGGCTTTGGATGACAAGGCACATTCTCAGGTAGTTTGCCTCATGGCTTACAGAATATCAAGGGAATTGGGTACCAGTTCTTTGGATGGACTTGATTTGCTCCTAAGGAGCGAAGACTTCGCAAAGCAAGTTGGAAATATGCACTTTTGAAACCATCTCTCCAGTCACCAGCTTTCCCCTTGAGACATACATAATAAAATAACAGGCTTGTAATTGCTAAAGAGACAATAGTGAATGTCCAAGATATCAGGAACAGATAACAATACAAAGCATAGCACCAATAAGTGAAAGGCTCCAGTGGTGAAATTTCCACCTTGGGCGCCAGCTTGGGGCATCTAGAAGATCCAAAAGGAAACATGACAAATTCACACCAGAATAGCATAGAAGGAAGAACATAGTTATCACAGGTGAGATCAAATCAATATTTCCAAGTACTACACAGGTAGCACAGATAAACGTTGTAAAAGAGTTGCAAGATATGATTCAGTACTGTCAGTAGCCTTGAAGTATTTCAGTATTGGGATAATATCATCATTAGCAATTGCTGCAAGCAGGCGAGGAGCGCCTGTGAGATTCTGAAGTGCTGCTCCAAGAGTGGATAAGATAATACCAATGTAGATAACTACTGGCACTGGCCAAGCGACTATTGCTGTCAGAAGCCTGTCTGTTAAAAGTGCCTCTCTTGTGGCTACAGCGCCAAACATCAATACAGAAACCAAATACATAGCAGTAGTAGATGATTTAGCAGCATTTGTTATGCTACGAAACTGCTTAACCATGATTGCACTGCGAAACTGCTAAAAGGGTTCATGTGCTTATTTGCAGACATTTAGCATCGAAATTTTGTCAGTGATAACAGGTAGTGCCTTTTCCTTTGTACTTGCATTAGTTACATTCCAAACAAAGGATAGCAAAGCAATCTCACCTTCCAAGTAGGGTTTCTCCCGTAAGGGTTTTCCCAAGCGAATAATTTGTGTTCATTATGGATGGTGTGTGATTGCATTTTTTTTTCTCTATTTTCCTCATTTTATCTATTTCACATATAAGTGAAAAGCATTAATTAAAAATTCTTGAATCTAAGGAATTTAACCTTCATAACGTAGATTTTAATTTATGTCATCAAATCTATTATGGCAAAGTGTCCAATGCAATATCCATGGAAGTTTATAAATAATATTGGTGTCAAAGCAAGTTTCTTTAGGGAAACACATGGGACATTGTAAAGAATCCAAGAGCTAGGGTAAGAAAAGGTTGCAGAACCTTAACCATGGTGTCAAAGCAAGTTTCTTTAGGGAAACAGAAGGGACATTGTAGAGGATCCAAGAGCTAGGGTAACAAAAAGTTGCAGAACCTTAACCATGGCTGACAATTCTATTCACAATAAACCTTATCTAATAGAAGAGAGATTCACAAGGCTAGAAATGTAGGTTTCCAATATCATCCACAATATGAACCTCCTTATTGTGGTTCTAAGAAAAAAGGTTAGAATTAGATAAGATGGAGATTCCAACTCAGAGGTTAGATCAAAGGGGAAATCGAGGGATCATGAAGACCAAGAAAATTAGTCAAGGAAAGAACCCAAGAAAGAGTAGTCAAGTTTGAGTTTCATTACCCATTCGTAATCCTTGTTTAAGATGAAAGTGAATACCAACATAAAATTGTACCAAGGTGAGATCAATGCCTTGACATTGAATCACTAGTTGTATAAATTAGAAGTATATTTTAGCATTCACCACATAGGTGAGGAGAAAAAAGTATCATGTTCTATATTGAAGTTTGATTTGGGAGTATCCAGAAAGGCATAAAAATCAAAATTCTCAAAACCTAATGGAAATAGTGCCATATCTAAGAGCTCGACAAGATGATTCTAAAACAACTTTAATAGGTGAATATGGAGTTTGCACACAAAAGTTATCATGTTCTGAAGTTTGCATGCAATAGGAAAAAATGTTAGTAGGGTTGCCACATGGTAGCACCAGGAAGTACCACATAGAATTTTATGGTGATGACATGGAAATTTCATATGAAGATGTGGTAGGATTATATGGTGACACGTTACAAGAGTTGTACGCTAATGTGGCAATATGAGCTAACATGGTAGGATCGGCAGCACACTAATGTGGCATAGTTGACACATGGAAACAAGGAAGTGGGTGATGTGGCACTGAGATTTCATGGCATAGGCGGTGATTGGGATATAAGTGGACAAGTAGGAACATGCCACATGGCACCGCGGGAATAACCAAGAAGGTTCTATGGTTGAACACCTAATTCAATGGACAGTTGGGCCAAAGCCATGGGGATTGAACCCCTGACCTTGGTAGGGGTGACAAAAAGCTTGGCCATTGGGCCAATGGCCTTCATTGTACTATAAGATGAGATTTATATATTTAATCATTTGTTAAAATAGGTTTCCAAAGAAAGAGAGGTTTGTGGTCTTAACCCCGTGACCTCCCAAACAACAAGTAATGTGTTGTGTTATATAGTGGGTTGTACAATAACCTCTGCCAATACGTCAACCAACAAAATTGTGAAATGAAAATAGACACATGTTTTAATATCAAAATGATGGTGTGATATTTTATCAGTCTATGTAACAGGAATTTAAAAAACTGAAAGCGGTAATGCCTTGTAGGGACTACGATTGTTAAATGGTTGAATAACCATATAAAATATGGATACAATATGGTAACAGAATTTGTTAAGCCGATATAATATTATCATGGGGCATAAGTATATGGACTGTAGCTCACAAGTTCGGTCCTAAATCTGTTGGCCCATAATAACTTCATATATTAAAAATTTAACCAGTTCGCCATAGTTTGGAAATGTGAATATTTATAGAGTCGAGAGCATTTTGAGTGCAGTTTAAGCCTGCATATTTTTTGTAACCAATAGTGTTTTAGAGATAAAATTTTCAACAACCAACGAGGAAATTTGGTGGTCTTTCGAAACCACTTCTTTGTAGGAGAGAGCTTTATTTTGATGTAGTTTTTAAGGCATTTTTCTTATTGTAATTGAAATTTTGGGAGCAGTAATAAGGAGGCCACTCCCTTGGAGGTAGGACCTGGAGACGTAGTCCACACTAGGCAAACTATGTTATCAATTCATTGCGCTTTTATTTTCTTCTCCCTTCTCAATGTCTTACATTTCTTTTAAATTACAACTTATTTAAATTCCTTTATGCTTTATTTAAGTTAATTGTGCTCACACATCAAACTAGTCTAAATTAATCATTTACACTTAAGAAAATTTACAAACCACGTAACTTAAAAAAATCCAGATCAAGTGGTATCAGAGCAGGATTGATATTGATTTTTTAGTGTGAATGATAATTGTTGGGTCAAGGAATTTTCATCTTTTTCCTCCTTATTTTCATATTTCTTTTACTCTTTTTTACCAACAAGACCATATCTTATCATTGTAATAGCCCTTGTTCACTTAAGTATGTACTTTTTCACTTGTCACTTTCCTAGTCCAATTCTATTATAATTTGAGATTAGAACTATTGTCTTGGGCTATTTTTTATCATAAAACTAATCTTTGGGTTTTTCAAGTTATAATGGTATTTTGAAGCTTGTTGTTATAGGATTACATTTCAATTCCTCTACCGATTTGGATTAAAGGCTCTATGAATTGTTGTTTTTACAAGTTTAAGCATGTGATGTTTTCGTAATTAGGCCAGACCTAGGAACATGTGAAGGTCAAAGAAAGAACTCATTATTCGAAGATATTTGTGGAGCATCCAAATAATTTGGTTGAGATATTTTGCAACTTTATTTGTAATCAAAGGAAACTATTATATTTTCACCCCTTCCATGGAAATCTTTGTGTAATTGTTAAGATATCTTTTTATTTTGAAATCACGTGAGAATCAAAATACTCTCACGATATGATCATCTCATTTTAATTAAGATCTATAAAGGAAATGATTGTTTTCCCATGAGGCTAGTGAGTTGGAAAGAGTGAATACCAGAGAATAGGATTGGAAGGGGGAAACACTAAAGCTTTATAATCCTATTACTTTTATTAATGAAAAATCTCATCTTTGTGGTTCAATAGTTTCCTCTTAGTAGCCCATGTGATTTTTAGTGCACCAACCCCTGCTAAGGAGGAAGGGCCCTCCTTAACAAGGATCATTGGTTAGTTAGAGTAAAATAATTTATTGCATAATTTCTTCTCAGTTATGTGATTGATGTTACTGTTGTCATCATACTTGATTATGTGTAATTTAATTTATTGTAGTAAGCTTTGGATGGTGTGAAAGCTTGAGTGCTCAATCGGTCCCTCATATTAGTGTGGCAGTGAATTATTTTCTTTATTGTTACAGTTTGGATTGCAAATTATTTTATGTGTACAGAATGAATGAGTGATGGTTTTCAGGAGTGCAATGAGAGTGGTTGAGTGATAGAGTAGCTTATTCTAAAATATTTTCTTGCTTTGAAATTGTGTGGAGTGTGTGACATATTTTTTGATTGTTGAGAGTAAGTGTGCAACGACTTTTGGTTGAGATTATTTTATACTAGTCATAATTTGCCTTAGAATAGAGTTTTCATAATAGACTTCTAAAAATTAAGCCTAACTGGATCGATATTTAAGTGAGAGTGGATTTGTTGCTTTGATATCTTGCTTAGATATTCCCTCATGTGAATATCTATTTGCAGTATCCACTTATTCACCCTAGTATGCAAGTATTGCTAATTATCTTACTGTGGGGAAGTTTCCTCATCACCTTTCACCTAGAGAAAAGATGAAAATTGTGCATCAGAGTGCCAAATATTTTTGGATGGATAGAAACCTCTTCCACATAGATTTTGATTAGAAAATTAGGAGGTGCGTGAGGCAGGATGAAATCCATGAGATCCTCAAGGCTTGTCATGATGAACCTTGTGGAGGGCATGTTGCAGATATGAGTACAGGTCATAAGGTGTTACAGATGGCCTATTTTTGGCCCACCATTTTCTGAGATGCAAGAAGGTATGTCCAGGGTTGTGATAATTGTCAAAGGATGGGTTGGCTAGTAAAATTGGATGAGATGTCATTACAGCCCAAGCTGGTACTAGAACCTGTTGAGAGATGGACATTATATTTTGTCGGACCAAACAATCCCCCATATTAGAAGAAGGTTTACATCCTTATTTGTATAGATTATGTGACCAAGTGGGTGGAAGCCACAGTGATTACTAGGGAAGCTGATCATGTTGTTGCAGATATTCTATTTGAAGAAATATTTGCTCAGTATGGAGTTCCTACAGAATTAGTAACAAAGAAATAAACATAGTTCACATCTTGGTTGATACAGTATCTTGTCAAGAAATATGGAGTCCATCGTAGAGTTACCTCACCTTATCATCCTCAAGCAAATGGACAAGTGGAAAGTACTAACAAATTACTTGAAGTTATTCTTAAAAAAATTATGGTAGGACATCAGAAAGATTGGGCGAAGAGACTTCCTGAGGTATTATGGGCTTACAAGACTACTTGGAGGAATAACATGGGTTTTTCCCCTTATGAACTAGTTTTTGGTAAGAATCTTATCTTGCCAATTGAATTTAAGATTAAAACATTAAGGAATGCCTTGGAAGTGGACTTAACTTTAACTGTGGCTTAGGAGCATAAGATGAAACAACTAATGGAGTTAGATGAAAAGGGCCTAGCTAGTGTGCAACAAATAGACATCATTCAATAGTAGCAAGCTAGCTGTCATGATAGGTTTATTAAAAATGAGTTTTTTAATAAGGGTGATAGGGATTTACTCTATGATTCAAGATTCAGGGATTTTAAAGACAAGTTGCAAACCAGGTGGTTAGTTCCTTATTAGGTAGAAGAATTCTTTGACAATAGGACTGTAAAATTGACAACCATTGATAATTCTCAAATATCCTTTCTAGTGAATGGATATTGGCTTAGGTTGCATCACAAGCCTACCTTTAAGGATTCATTTGTGAACATTGTCTCGGCTAAAAATTCATACCTTGAATTTTTTGGGGCAAAGGAGGATCCTCATGTGCTACCAATTACTCTCTTTTTTTTAAATAAAATAAAAATAATATTAAAAATAAAAAAATAAAAAAAAGAAAAGAAGAAAATATATAAATATATATATATATATATATATTAATATATATATATAGATATATATATATATATAATATATATATAAATATAAAATATATATAGATATATAATATAATATATTAAAAATCCAAGGTGAAAACCTCTTGGGGCAATATTGGATATTGTGACATTGAAAACCAACTTGCTGACAATTGAAACCCTTTGATTTCTCTGTAACAACACTCCAATAAATTTTCTTTCTATAATTATTGTTTCAAGTTTTGTTGTTTCAAATCCTCTTTTGAATTTCCCTGATTCATATCTAAGTTCAACCTAAAGGTTTTTTGGATTTTGTTGATAATGTTTAACATATGAACAAGAATAGACAACATCTCAGTGATGACATAGTACTCCTTCATCACAATATACTATAAAATTTCATCATTGAATTTGAACCACTAAGTGACATTCACGACGTTCAACTGTACAGTTCCATGACATCACAATCATAATTTAAGGATAGGTATGTGTATTTTGTCATTTTTTTGTAGATTTGGTACTTAAGAAGTGACATTACAATAGCATGTAAACTCGTCGCGGGCATTTGTTACAATTAGCTAGGGGGAGGGGGGAAGTGCATCATTAAAACGATGCATAATGATTAGACCATTATGACATCATTAATTTTTACAATTATACCAATGTAATCACCATCATTAGTACTATATACCTTTATCATTATTACTTTTTCCTCATGTTACATATGGAAATTAGTGCAATCATGCAAAATGTCCTTTTCAATTAAAAGCACTGATTTGGTAATAAGGAGGAGTAACCACTGATAATTCCAACACCTTGGCATTCTCCCCTGAGAAAATCATTTGTGTGCACTGAAACAACTTTGTAACAGGTTCCTAACAGGTTGGGTAGTGTAGTTGTGAGCAGCTATGGGTGGAACAATAGTCAAACATGAACTTGATTCTGTTATTGTTTTGTTATAACATCCGGAAGCATTGGAAATTTTCCGAAATGTGGGATACTTGATTTATTTTGAGAAATTATAGGGTTTCAAATAATTGGTCACTTTAGAATTTTCCCAAGCCCTAAATGAACAACACTTTGTTGTCAAAGTCTTCAAAAATTTTGTTACAGAAGAAGTTATTGGAAAAGTGACAGGGTTTCCTAGGACTAAAGAATAGTGTTTCTCAAGGAAAGTAGCCAATCTTGAAGCGAAGGGTATATTTTTACATGAAGGAGAAGAATTTAAGCCCAGGGGTAGGCGTTTTGATAGAACATATCTTCCTCACCCTTGGGATGATGTAGCCCTCTTCATCCAAAAATTCATTACATGCGAAGATCGTTTTGAATTATTTTCAATTATCACTTCCAATTGTTCGCACATCTAAGGGTAAGGTGGTTGATTAACCTACCATACTACTTGCTGAAGTCATTAAATCACATGGTAGAGGTTGTGAAAGGGGTAAAAAATCCAAAAACTTGTCTCACCTACCATGCGCTCATTAAATTAATCACCATGCATTCACTGCAAAGACAAGGAATCTCGTGGCATGGTTTGATAATGATACCTTGTGCTGGTGCAAGTGAGGAGAATGAAGAGAGTGTTGAAGCCACACCTAGTGTTGAAGCAACACCTAACACTAAGATAGCAACCACTATTGAAATTGCTACATCTTCTAGGAGAATGAAAACCTCAGCCTCTAAGCATAGCATGGTTGATATGCCTCATAGGACTATTCATCGGAACCTTAAAAGATGGAGTTCCATCAGAAAGGCTCCTAGTTCATTTTCACAAGGGAGAAAGGTGCATATAGAAGAACCTATGGAGGTTTCTAGTGAGTCATCAGAGGAATTTCAAGGTGGGTTCCTAATTGAAGAGGAAGTGTCGAAGGAAGAAATTGTTGGAAAAACAGTTGTGCCTAAAACTAGAGTCGAAGAAGAAAAGACCCCTGAAGGGATTGGGAGAACTTTAGAAAATGTAAAGGTGCAAAAGAGGAAATTGAGAAATCCAATTGGTGGGAGAACCCACAAGAAGAGGGTTCAAGTAGTTGTTACATAAGAAAAGACTCGATCATCTTGAAAACCTACTATTGTGGCTTAGGAGGAATGTGTTGATACAGCTAGACATGATGGGCTAGAGGAACAACAGAACAAGGAAACACAAGACAAGTCTATAGAAGAATTCCCCTCCACATCTAAAATGGTGGTTGTTACACTAGAGCCTGAATGAGAACTAGAGAAACAGTAAGTTATAGAAAAACCAATAACAAAGAAGTAGACAGAATAACATGAGGTTGTTACTTCACTAGGTAAGATAGAAATTAACCCTCTCATTCAAATTAAAAACCTGAGAAAGGAAATTCAGGAGTTAAAGAAATAACTTGCCTTAGTAGGAGTGCAAGTAGGGGATCCAGATGAAGAATTTCAACCTATTTTTCCTTAGGAACCTATTGATAATGTTGTTATTACACAAGAACTAGCAATCGAAGAAAATCAAGAAGAAGAAAAACATTCCACTACCCCACAAGAACATGTTTACGATGTTGTTGTTACTAAACAACTAGTAGCTAAAACAAAGGGGACTAAAAATAAAAATATTGTTGTTCCACAAAAACCTATCAATGATATTTTTGTTACACAAGAACCAGTAGTTTAGATAAAGTAGAAGGAGAAGAAATGGGATCAGAAAGAGGGTGTTGAAATAGCATATGGCACAACTTTCTTTAATTCTAAAAATTTAATGAGGGTAGTAGAGCAGCGGGAGAAATTAGCAATATTTTCTAAAGATGAAGTAATCTCCCTAAAGAAACATAAGGAAATGGTCAAGAAGCTCAAGAGGGAGTTGGTTGAGAAACTAAGAGTTGAATATTCTTTTAAAATTCAGAAGGAGAGGAATCAAGCAATAAAATAGGTGAAGGAATTGTAAGGAGAAGTTCAATTGTTACAGCAAGAAAAGGAGTTCATCTATGAGCACATTAATGGTTTATTGTGCGGTATGATTCCTTCTCCTTCTTACCATTTATATCTACAAGAGAAACATTACATCTTCTAATTAACAGCCTTTAAGGAAAAGTGACCATACAAAACAAGGTAGATACAAGGCTTCTTGGAAACCTTCCAAAATGTTGCTTTCTCATAACAACATTTGTTATGTGAGTTGTACATGCATGATCTCGCTTGCTTTGGAGAGAAATCATTTAATTTGACACCCTATGTGGGAGATGTGCAAATTAGGTCCTTTGTTTATTTTATGAAAAAACAGATAGGCTAGAAAGTTTCCCATGATACTATAATATCTAATGAGGGATGGTTAAAATTGAACATTAGAGGAGAACCTAGTTCAGCTAAAACTGTTATACATAAATTCAATAAATTATGGCATTTTCCAACCACTAAGACACTTCTAATGGATCATCAATAATTAGTTATAAAAATATGTTAGAGAAACATATAAGGAATGAGAATTAGTGTCTTGGAGGGAAGAAAGTTGAAATGGGAATTATCCTGACAATAATTGAAGGAGAAGGATCCCTACTGTTATCATAATTTTGAGCAAGAACTTTCCAAAGTTCATCAATATGTTTACTGTATTAAGAGTAGTGGTGCGGTTGGATAGGACTTAGATTTAAGTTCCCTCTTGTTTGGTTTCCCACCTATCAGTACCAACATCCATACCATATTACTAATAAGCTTTGGGAGGCAGAGTTAGTCATTTCTCAAGGATACAATACCAGAGTTGAAGACATGGTAGTAACTTACAACCTTACATAACTTCACGCTCAGCATGTCAGGGATTAGTGACATGAGTCTACATGAGGACATGCAAAAGCTTAAGTTGGGGGAGTTTTTGGGTCATGGAATTGTCATATTTCTCTCCTACTTGTTTTCCTATTTCTTTTACTCTTTTTACTAATAGAACCATATCTTGTCACTGTAACATCCCTTGTTCACTTAAGTATGTCATTTTTCACTTGTTGCTTTCTTAGTCCAATTCTACTTCTAATTTAACATTAAAACTACTATCTTGGGCTACTTTTTATCATAAAACTAATCTATGGGTTGTTTCAGGTTTGAATGGTCTGTAGAAGCTTGTTTTTATAGGATTATGTTTCAGTTCCTCTACTGATTTGGATTAAATACTCTATGAGTTGTTGTTGTTACACAATTAGTTTGTTTAATCACGTGTTAGCTTCCTAATTAGGAAAAATCCAAGAATGTGTCAAGGTCAAAGAAACAACTCATTATTTGAAGATATTTGTGGAGCATCCAAATCATTTCGTTGAGATATATTGTAAATTTATTTGTAATCAAAGGAAACTATTATAGTTTCACCCCTTACATGGAAATTTTTGCGTAACTGTTAAGATATATTTTTATTTTAAGATCACATTAGAATCAAAATATTCTCATCATTATCTTCTCATTGTAATTAAGATTTGTAAAAGAAAGGATTATTTGCCCTTGATGGATAGCTAGTTAGAAAGAGCGGAGATTAGGGCATAGGATTGGAAGGGGGAAACAAAAAAGCTTTGTAATCCTGATAATTTTATTAATGTGAAACCTCATATTTATGGTTTAATACTTTCCTCTAAGTAGCCTACGTGTTTTTTAGTGCATCATCCCCTACTGAGGAGGAAGGGCCCTCCTTCTTAGTAAGGATCACTGATTAGTCATAATAAAATACTTAATTGCATAATTACTTCTTATTTATGTGATTATTGTTATTGTTGTCATTATAGTTGATTCGATGTGTAATTTAATTTATTGTAGTAAGATTTGGATGGTGTGACAACTTGAGTCCTGGACCTGTCCCTCATATTAGTGTGGTAGTGAATTATTTGCTTTGTTGTTACGGTTTGGATTGCACTTTCTTTTATGTGTGTGGAATAAATGAGTGATGGTTTTCAGGAGTGTTGTGAGAGTGGTTAGTGACAGAGTAGCTTATTCTGCAATATTTTCTTGCATTGAATTTGTGTGGAGAGTTTGATAACTTTGTTGATTGCTAAGATTGAGTGTGTAATGACTTTTGGTGGATATTATTTTATACTATTTATCAATTTCCCTAGCATATAATCTGTGTGACAGTCTTGTAAAAATTAAGCCTACCTGGATTGATAATTAAGTGTAAGAGTGTATTTGTTGCTTCGATTTAAAGGAACATTTGTTTTTCTTGACAATAACCTAGAGAAAACTCAACTGAAGTGAAGGAACACTTGTAGAATGCAACCTAGAAGTTGGTTCAATGTGAACCCAAGGAACAGAGATGGCCTCACCAACAAAAAGAAATCTAGAAGGCAATCCATTTAACTTTGAGGTATATTTTTTCAAAGCTTTCATGGAGATGAATTCCACGATAGATGAAATGTATTGGGAATGGAATAATTTTGGAGAAGGTAGCTCATTGAAGAAATTCAAAGACAAAGGTGATTTGAAAAACTTTCCTTCTTTTCCTCTTTCAAGTCTTCATTCTTCTCATTCTCCTCCTCCATCTCCTCATGGGAAATCTAATTCAAAGAAGTCATTATTGAAGTTGGACATCAAGTTTGACTTTCCAATCTGTGATGATGAGACTCAATGTTGAAAATATTGACAACTAGATTCGGAAGATGGAAGTATATTACTGTGTGTAGCAGATTGTCAATGATTAAATAAAAATCTAGTTGGATTGTCTTCAATTGGAATTTATTGCATTAATATTGTGGGAGACTAGACTTTAGGAATGTAAAACTCTTTCCTCATGGTATGAATTTACTTTAGAAGTGAAAATCCAATTCTCTCCTTTGGCATATAACCAAAAGGAAATAATAAAATGGAAAACTCTATGGTAGCGTAAAGGTTAAAGCATGCAAAAATTTATTTAGGAATTTTAGAAAATTTAATTGTATTTAAATATTCCACTAAACACACAGGAGACTCTCTTGAAATACATTGGTAGTTTGCATGGGTACATTCGTAATAGTATTTTTATATTGAAGCCATCTAACTTGGATGAGGTATGTGTACAGGAAACCTACATCGAAACAACTAAATAGAGTGGTGGAGTCTATGTGGAAGTTATTTAATGGAAAGAAGATAAAGGCAAAGGAAAGGAAAAGATAAAGAGAACAACTTCTATGAACTTGATGGATGATGGAAAAATTTCTTGTTTCCACTACAATAAAGAGGGACACAACAATGATCATTAGTGGAAGTTGCATCTGGAGTTTAGACCCAAGTGGTCCTAGAAGGGTGAGCAGAAGGTGGCTACAACTGTTCAACACAATCTGGGATTGAACTCCAATGACGAGACACAAATCACCGCTATGGGTTTGAGAGGTATATCGTCTTCACATATTGGTTCTATTTATTCTATTTCTCCTTATATTCTTGTAAGGAAAAGAAATTAACTTTTTCACATAGGGTGGTAGCCAAAAATGTAAAAGTAGATATCTTGTTTAACATTGGATCTCAAGCCACCTGATATCTGTGGCAATTGTAAAGAAGTTAAAATAGGAAAAAACACTGCATTCTAAACCTTATCCACTCGGATGGATATGTAACAACACTAAGCTACAAGTAATTGAAGAGTGTAAGGTTATGTTTGTTATTACATCTAAATCTGTGGATGAAGTTGAACTAGATGTGGTTCCACTGGATATTTGTGGAATTTTGCTAGGAAGTCCTTACTTGTTTGACTAGAAGGCTATCTAACTCAGGAAGGAAAATAGGTATCACCTTTTCAACGATGGAGTTAAGTACATTGTTCGAGCTCATCACATGAAAGGTAGCCTCTCACTAGTAACCACAGGGTAATTTTTTGTGATGATCCAGGTACATAAAACAGGGTGGATAGATACCGAACAAGTTGGGGAAGGGGCAGCAGAGCCAGATCCCACTGTTGGTTTTTAAGTAAGAACCTTTTGGAGGTCCAAAGGTATCTCAATGAGGAGGAATGTTCCAGGAGGATCCAAAAAGGCCTTAAAAAATGGTGCTCAAAACCTTATGGAAACAACATCATGTCGAAGAGATTGATGAGATGATTCCAATGCAACTTGACCTAGAAAAGACAGAGTTTGTACGAGAAAGTCATCACGTTATGAAGTTTGCTTGGAATGGGAAAAACATTTAGCAAGGTTGCCATGTGGCAGCACTAAGTGGTATTATATGGACACCAGCATGGCAGGATTAGATGGTGACACATTGCATTACCCATATGATAACATCAAAATACGAGTTGACAAGACAAGACAGGTGGCATGTTGACATGGCAGAGTTGACATGTGGCAACTAGGAAGTCATTGATGTGGCACTAAATTGGCATAATTTGGGCTATGAATTGGATATAGTTTGACTAGTAGGAACATGCCACATGGTCCAATATGAGGGTGCCATGTGGCATCACAAGAACAACCAAAAAAAGTTTGACGATCAAAACCTAATTCAGTGGACAGTTAGGCTGAAGTCACGAGGATTAAACCCCCACCTGGTCATTGGGCCAACAACATTTATTGTAACAAAAGATGAGAATTACATATTTAAGGATTTGTTAAAAGGGAGGTTCGTGGGCTTGACCCTGCGACCTCCTCAACTACAAGTAATGAGTTGTGTTGGACCGTGAGTTTTTGTAACCTATGTTAATATGTCAGCCTACAACATGTTAGAATGACACCAACCACATGTTTTAGTTTTGAAATGATGGTTTCCCATGTGATCAAGCTACATAAGAAGTGTTTAACAAACCACGTGTGATTATGCCTTGCAAGGACTATGATTGGTATATCATTGAATAACCATATAAAATATGGATATGATATGGTGACAAAATTTGTTAAGCCAATACAATATTATCATGGGGGATAAGTATATGGTTGACAGTCTCCAGGTTCAGCCCTAGGTTTTTTATCCCACAATAACTTTATGTATTAAAAGTTTATCTAGTAAGCATTGTTTGGAAATTTCAAACATTCATAGAACAAGAGCGTTTTGAGTGCAATTGAAGCATGCATAATTTTTTCAACCAATTGGTATTTTGGAGCTCAAATTTGCAGTAATGGAGGGTACTTTTTGGTGGTCTTTTGAAACCACTTCCTGGTAGCAAAGAGCTCTATTTTGATGCAAGTTTTGGAGAAATTTTGCTTTTGTAGTTGCAATTTTGGGAGCATTAATAAATAAGCCAATCCCTTGGAGGAAGGACCCAAAGACTTAGTCTACAGTGGATGAACTCTATTATCAAATGGTTGTGTTCTTATTTTCTTCTCTCTTCTCGATCTTCTACATTTTTTTTTGAATTGTAGCTTCTTTAAATTCCTCTATGATTGATTTAAGTTAATTGAGCTTACACTTTAAACTGGTTTAATAAATCTTTCACACTTGACTATTTTTACAAACAAAGTCACTTTAAAATATCAATATCAAAGTTAGAGAGCCATGTCCTAACATAGTGGGAAGTCCACACAGTGACACTTAAACCATATAGTGATCCCTAATTAACTAAGTGGGAAGACTTCAAAACCCTCATAAAGTCTCAATTCCACCTTATCAGGTATATAAAGGACCAATGGATCCAATGACACTACTTTAGGCAATAGGAGGGGTAGAGTGTACAGGAGTACACCATTGAATTCAAGAATATGGCCATCATGTTGAATGCTTCTCCCAAGAACACAAATGTACTCCTCAAGTATATTGGGGGTCTACATAGCCATCTATGAAAGAAGGTGATGTTTTCAAGGCTAAGAACAATGGATGAGACTTTTGTATAGGCAGAGTACCTAGAAATAATAGGCCAAAAGAAAAGGAAAGGGAAGAAGTGGAAAGGGGGGCGAATAAGAAGGAAATAGCCACTACACATCAGTGCAAGGCTCCTAAAAATCATTGCAACCATTACCACATTCATGGTCACACTAAGAAGAAATGTTATAAGTTGCATCTAAGTTGAACCCAAAGAATCATAAGAAGGATCGGAAAAAAAAAAAAAAAAAAAAATCTTCTCAATACAAATTCAAGAAATAAGGTGGAAATCACCTCTTATATGGATGAGAAGATTGCCTTCAATTCAATGCAAAAGGAGGTGAGTCTGAGTAGCCTTCATCATGAGAAATAGGAGCATTGGGCTTCCATTTTGCCACCTTTTTCAATGCCTTATTTGACCTTTTTCCCCTTCATAACCTACACTTACAATCGCACATTATATGTCTCATTATGCATTCTTGACTTTTTGAACCCAAGACCCTTTAACACAAATTTTGAGGTAAAAAAATAATTTTATAAATTCTTAAGTCTCTAATGAATTAGTAAAATTTTAAGTTGGTTTTGCTAATGATGAATTTTCTAGCCTAGTTCTTGTACCAATAGTTCAATTCCAATACCCAATTGTGGTTAACACAATTGCACCCTTCTAGAAGAAATTTTGCCACACGGCTTTTGAAGGGAAAGGTATTAAAATAATTATAGGCTTATGAGATTGCACCCAAGTCACACATGTGAGGCTCGAGCTCCAAATAACGTTACAAGTCAATTTTTTTAGACATTCAACTTCAGACATGATATCTAAGGCGATGAAGGAAAATCTAAAAATTTTATAATATGTGTTTTGTTCCCAATATGGAAAATCGAGTTCCACACTAGATGTTTTCCGAAATATTGAACATTGTGAGAGATATCCTTGGTTATTTAATGTCAATATGCTCAAAATACATAATTTCACCCATAATTAAAACTAGTGCCTAGATTTCAAGAAAACACAAAATCAGTGATCAACACAGCAAGAGGAACGAATCTCAACCAATTTCCTAAGTATAGAATTTATTTATTGAGATATATTTGTATTTATGTGATCAAATAACCCAACCTTATCTTAGATAATATCATTTTCCATCTTGATTGTTTTCTATAGTTAGACAAATCTTGGAATGGGAGATTGGTTTTATTCCACCCAATGCTCCTCTTGTACAATTATTAAAAGGAAAAAAAACTAGAGTTAGAGTTGTTGATCGTTCATTCTTGTAATAGGCTTGGGATAGGTAGCTGATAGGAGGTTCATTGTGGCAACAAGTTTAATCATTTCCTTCATATAAACATTGTTGAGACTTCATTAATGGATGTTTCTTATTTCTAAATTTTGGTGCATTTCTACAAACTAATCTTATTGATCTTGGTAGTGTTAGTCAAGTTAGGAAGGGCCCCTTGAACCTTGGTGACATTCTATTGTTGGCTCTCCAAAATGTTATATTTTTCACTCCCTTTTCATTCATTTTCCTTAAGTTTTTACCTTATTCCACAACTACATAACCTTACATTAAGATCATTTTCGCGATTATATATGGGTTAGACAATTTTGTTTTTTAGGCTATGGTTCATGGACACCCTAGTCAATGGGTGGCACTACATCCACGGAAAAATCTGGGTTGATCGACCCTGAAGGGAATCTAGCCCTGCAGCCCACTAGCAAGGCCTAACCCCAAGGGCTTCGGGGAGATTGGACCCTGTGACCTCCCAATGGCGAGGCTCTGATTTTGACCAACTGAGCTAACCCTTGGGGCTTATGGGTTAGACTTATTATTCTCCAAAGCCTTTTTTTTAGTATTTTGAGTGAATATATGATTAAATATTAGAAAAAAAATAAAATTTATTCACTTATATCTAAAATTTGAATGAGTTTGGTGATGTTTGTAGGTATATTTGAAGATTCTAGCAAAGACATATTATACTAGTAAGCTTGAAATTCGAATTTCCTCTTCAAACTCTTGAATATTTGAAATCATTATTCAAGCACATTTCATGGAAAAAGGTCATGGAACTTTTTATAAGTGTTTTTTATTAATGCTATTGGAGAATTGTGAAAGTATTTGTAGAGATAATGATCTCCTAATTTTAGAAAATTGGTTATACTTACTTGAGAGAAAAGTGGATTTGAATTTATTAGTTGCTTATCCTCTTCACAAAGCGACTCATTTATAAGTAGGAACGTTTTCTCCATTGAGAGGAGGGGAAGGGAGAAGAAATTTAGAATTTTTAATCAGAATGCTTGAGGATATATCCTTGTAGTTATGTTGTTCCAAGCCTATTTCAATTAATATATGTTGTTATTCTATTTTTCAACTTCTAGTGTGTTTGTTGAGCATTGGAGGGGGCCCCTTTTCCAAGCCTGACACTCTTTATTTTCTTTGTTTATAGATGTAGATTTCAATCTCTTTCATATACTAGATTTACATGCTTTCATAAACTAAGTTTCAAATGCTTTCATAGATTAAATTTCCATGCTTTCATAACTTAGGTTTACATGTTTTCATAGATTAAATTTCCATTTCTTTTCCATACTAAATTTACATTGTTTTTCTAGTTTAGATTTTGATTGCCTTCCTATATTAAAATTTCCTTTCATGTCGTCCCACTGGGGAAGCTCAATTGGTGATCGAAGTAATGTGAAATATGTGAAAATTGAGAGATCTAAGGTTCAAATCCCCCCGATTGTGACCCAGTTTATGGAGAGGAGGACAAGTCATAGACCCCTAGAGTTTTACTAGTAGTTATATGCGAGGCGAGTTGTTGGGTTCCTCTAGGATACAAAAAAATCATTTCATGTCAATTTACATTTGGTAGAATTAGAAATTGAATCCTTGCATATATTTTGTCATGCACTTCATAAATTTACAAACCTAGATTGACAATTCCATGTAATGGAATTTAAAGCACAATTAAATTGACCAGCATTTTTGGCCTCACTACCGAGGAAGTGTATATAGGATCCAGTTTCTAATTTAGGTTTTCTTTAAATTACACAACTTCATGGGGGAGAAATGGTAAGAAGAGAGGTAAGCAATTGCTCACCACCATTGTGAATTTTCTCCAAATCCTTGATTGTTCCTTTCTGGCAAGTTTGGTGTGTTTTTCAATTTTGTATTTATCTTAAAATTCAAGTTTTTGTTTGTTTCTTTCTTGCAAGTGTGATGTGTTTTTCAATTTTACAATTAGTTTAAGATTCAAGATTTTAATTTTTTTTTTTCTAAGAGTTTTGATACTAATCCATTTGTGGACAAGAGATATGGAATGATTATCAAGCATTTCTTGAAGAGCAAGGAATACATTGAAGATTGGTTCCGAAAAGTTACTAGGCCACAACATTCTTCCATTCTTCAACAAATCTTGACACCAAATCCAAAGGCACAATTGATTTCTCATATCTTGGTGTACATTGAGGTATATTTTTCAAAGTTGGATATGGGGATACTAAAGATTTTGATCCATAAATGGCTTCACTGGAAATTCTCCTACAATAGACAAAAGCTTTTTATTTTCCAAGTAAAGCAGGATAGAATAAAGAAATAAAACCACGCTTGGTGATTTTTTGAGTTTTTGTTTTCGATTTTTTGTTTTAAAAATTGATTTCAATTATTTCTTGGAAATTTCCATCTGGTGGTGTAGTAAGAAGCACCTTGTTCATTGGCAGGAAGATCTACAAGAGAAGGGATGTTTATGGAGGAAAACAAGTAGAGTTTCGGAAGCTAAAAAATTAAGGTCTGAGAAAAAATATTCTTACTATGTTTTTCGAATTTTAGATTTCAAATGAATAAAGAATTATGATATTGCTAAATATACTCTCTTTCGTGCCTAGTTAGCATTTTAATATTTTCTTTGATCTGATATTTTGCAATAAAATTTATAGATGTTTAAGATCTAAAGAAATGACTAGGAGATCTAAATTCACTATTCATTTAAAAAAATGCTTAAATTTTGATCTCTAACTTTCAAATAGATTTGTCACAAAATTGCTAACAAGACTTCTTGTTTTATTATTAAAAAAGATGATTTGGTTTGCAAATTTCAAAAATTAAATATTTGTTCTATTATTTGGAAAAACACCCATAATTAGATTTTCTTCAAAAATTAGGTTCTTTGTTAAATATAAGAAAAAAAAAGCAATATATATATATATATATATATATATATATATAATATATAACAAAACACAATTAAAAAAACACATTCACATATATAAAACAATAAAAGCACAACCAAACATAATAAGAATAGAACAAAACAACACATTAAAAATAATAATAATAATAATAATAATAATAATAATAAACGTAAAAAACAAACAATATATGAAAAACAAGACCCATTACAAAACACAAATAAAAAATAAAAAACCACGACCACACATCTTAAAAACCATTAGATATAATAAAACAAACGAAGTCAATTTCTGGTATGATGCACAGTTGAAAACATGAAGACGGCATCATCTTCTAGCAAAACATGTAATGAAAAATTGCAATGAAGATTTCTTAAGTTTTGTGCTCTGGCTCGATTATTACGTCGTAAGTCGTTTCCCTTTGAAATCAACTTTCCTCTGGGGTTACGTGTACAATTCTGAGCCTTTGATTTAATTGTTAGACGATTAAAATAATCTTACCCATCCAATTGATTTAACTACAAAATTCAAATTATAAAAATGAGATGCGACCCAGCAGATCGACCGCGTGTCTTCGCTTCATAGCATCTGCATTATTGTGTACTGTGTAACTCCTAGATTGCTGTAAACTGACAGAGCGCTACCTATGGAAAGCTCTGCTAAGTTAGGGAAGGGTGCAGGGGGGCGAAAGGAAGGATCCAAGAAAAAGCCCATCACGAAATCAGTCAAGGCCAGCCTTCAATTTCCTGTTGGAAGGCTCGCCAGGTATCTGAAGAATGGCAGATATGCCAAGAGGGTTGGGATTGGAGCCCCCATTTTTCTTGCAGTTGTGCTTGAATACCTAGCAGCTGAGGTAAATATTGATATGAATTTTGTTTTTAACGCATTGATTTGGTCCTATGATATAGCAATTTGTTTGGTGGTTCGATTGTATAAGTGGCTTTTGTCAAATAGTGTGCTTTCTGAGTTAGGGTTTTGGGGATTTACAGGAAATTCTTGGTTTTCATTTGTTGGACTGTTAGGAATTGTTACCTCAAGTCTCAGAATTTAGGTTTTTGCCGAAAATATCCAGCATTCCCTTTGTTAGGCGGTTAAGAATTGGTCAAGCGCAATTTCAGATCAAATATGTTTGTTTCCTTCTGTTTTTTAACCCATAAACTTATCTTAAGCTAATTGAATATTTTCTGATTGAGTTCTTAGGTCTGATGAGTCAATCCAGCTCTTCTTTAGCTCCTCCACCAATGGGCCTTTTTCTGGAGAAGAACAAGGTTGAAGAGTTTGGTGTGTATCCAGAGCGGGATCTCATTGTATTTTTACCAGATGAATGCTTGGCCTCGATTTTCCAGAAGCTCATAAACAAAGATCGAAATGCTTTTTCCCTAGTCTGCATTAGATGGCACCGCATTGAATCGAAAAGCAAGCAATGCCTAGTTCTCCTTGCTTGAACTGAGCTTTCCTCGCTTCCGGCCTTGATCACTAGATTTGAACATGTGAATGTTCTGGCTCTGAAATGCTCCAGAAAATTTCCCAGTATTAACAACAAGGTACTTTCTTTAATTGGAAAGATTTTCACTCATCTCAAGAAGATCAAACTAAAGGGATGCATCGAGATTACTGATGAGGGTCTAGAGTCCTTCTCACTTGTATGTGGTCCTATTAATAAATTTTCATGTGGGTCATGTGGATTTGGAGCGAAGGGTTTGAACTCAATACTTAAGAATTGCAACGAACTGGAAGATCTTACAGCTAAAATACTTAGAAGATTAGAAGGGTTACTGCCGATTGAAAACAAATGTCATCAGATGCAAGAACTTGTCTTGATGTGCATTGCTATTTTGGTTGAGAGTTTGAGTGCCTTGGCTTCCAATTGCCCTGTTCTGGAAAGAATGGCACTCTGCAACAGTGATAGTGTTGGGGACAAGGAGATGTTGTATTTTAGGTAAGTTCATAGCATTGAAGAAGCTATGCATTAAAAATTGCCTAATATCTGATGAAGGTCTTCTGACAATTGCCAGCAGCTTCCCTAGCCTTATAAAATTAAAGGTGTAAAGCAGTAACGTCCAAAAGTGTCTGTCAGGTTCAAAAAAAAGAGCCTCCCTAATCGTTGTTGTTGATGGTGGTTCACAGATAGCAGGAGAGGATGATCAGAGAAGGTCTCTTTAGCTTGGGGATGACAGAGTCATTAGAGAATCAACTCATGTGCTATGCGGAAGCAAAGGTCACTTAATCAAGACAAAATTGGGCACAGCAGCTTCCAATTTGCTTAGAGGGTCTTTTTCTGGTGGCCAGTCTCGTGGTTAAGTTTCTGAGATAGATATATGAAAGGATGCTTATTGTATTTTATTGATTTCCTTTAAGGATTCTCTCTTTGCAAGGAACCTCTAGGATGCATGACTATTGTGAATATCCGGAAATTCTTGTAGCCATTCTTTGTAAACCTTTATATTCTATTCCGAACTGGATTATTTCCTAACAGGTCTACATGATGTTGAAGTTAGAGCCTATTTTGTTTCTTGTTGTAGGTACATGTTCTGTTTGATCAGATCTACAATATGTAATTTGAAATCCAGTAGGAGGGGTGGCAACGGAAGCAACTCACAGGGTCAAGGCAAGGCCTAGACATTTGTCCAGGACTCAGTCGAAACGTATTCCATTGTTGTCCCTTGAGAAATTAAAAATTTGGAAACCATGGTGGATGATGAGAGGCAACCTTATTCTGACTCTAAGATAATGGAGGAGATTTCTTGTTGGGCTCCCGATCATAGCCATATTAGTGGATGGAGAAACAAATACCTCAACTCAATTTCATTACACTAGAAGATAAAGACCTAGCTTAGTATGATGATGAATGATAAACAAGTGGAGAGATACAATATTTTTGCTTAGTTGGAGAATATTAAAAGAATGTTGAGGAATCAACATATTTTCATGCATAGGATGGATACAAGGCTGACCCATAGAGAATGTGACTTTGATACTTTTGTGCCTTCCCATTCTAGCCGATGTAGAAGGTCATCTTCAATATGACTTTGATATTTTTCTCTCCCCATTTGAGTGGAAATTTCCTTTAACTCTTAATAGTCTACAAATCTACTAGCATATATGGTTTCTTCTTATGTTTTGTACTGATTAACCAAAATGTGTAGTTTTTTTTACTTTCTACTCCTCTAATTTCCCCGGAAGAAACCCAAATCCCCTAAATAATAAGAACATCATTGTACTCTAGATTTGAAGGCATTTTGACACAATAATGTTTTTAATATATATATATTATATATATATATATAATATATATATAATATATATATATATATATATATATATATATATATATATATAATATATATATATATATATATATACTATATATATATATAGATATAGATATATATCAAGTAACATGAATTTTCACATAAATGGAAAGGAGATTTTTGCATTGTCAAAGTGCAAAGGAAATTTTATGGCATCAAATTTTTGTAACCCATATCCTTCTTTGATCGTGAACCAACCAAGAACTTCTGTGTCACTGAATTTTCTTATTCCATTTCATCCATTGTTGATGAACCAGCTATGTTTGTATAACCCATTCTTTACCCACTGCCTAACAACATTGACGTAAGAAGATGCCGCAAAACTGTATTCCAAACTAGTACATATCTCTGTTACATCTTAGAAGATTATTATAAACGCAGTTTTTTAAGAACACCAGATATTGACTGAATTCCAGCGATGATTTATATCATTCTAGACATATACCAAATGATATCCAACATTAGCTAGTCTACACAAATTACTAATACAATAGAGAGTGGCTAACGTCGAAGCCACTATTTGTATTAGGTAACGATTTTTTTCGAGAGGATTGTGGAAAATTTTCCATCATGCGAAATTACCTGTTTAAATTTTTCAATCAGCTCCGTTGTGGACCCATTCACCAATCTCAAACTCAAAATGAAAAATTTGATAGCTAAAAGCTTTTCTTCCATGTAAAGAAACCATTGTTAGTGTTGAAAATAATGAAGAATATGTAAATTTGGAGAAATTTGGTTCACTAGAGTTTTATATTATGAATTAGTTCTTATTTTTTAGACAATTGTCTTAACTTTTCTAGATTCCTTTTATATAGATTGTTCTTGTTAGCATAATTTCGAAATAAGCTTCTCTCCTAGTGCATATAGGCCATGATGACAGGTGTGGGGTAGTTCCATTCATTGTATGTCACACTATATTTCATATTAGACACAGTAATATTTCCTTTTATACAGATTGTTCTTGTTAGCATAATTTTGAAATAGGCTTCTCTCCTCATGCATATAGGCCATGATGACTCATCACACACAACATAAAGTATGCAATGTTGTTAAAACTGGAGAGCCTACCATCCATTTAGAGAAGGTAAATCTTAAGGAGAATCCAATTAGGTATGGCCACACTCTTCAGCCTTGTATCACTTGTTTTGGGAATAATACATTTGATATTTCACTACTGCACAAGAAAAATGCAAATCAAGAATGATACATTATGAACCCTGTTAGTTTTAGTCTTTGTAGCCTTCCTCCAGTGATCAAACATGCTCTTGCAAAATGATTTTAAGGTGTCAAGGTCAAATTTTGTCATTTCAGTGAGCCTTCAAGCAAAATTTGGTCACTAGGTATTAGGTCTAGGGTTTGTTTTCGCCCTTGTCAAAGTTTTCCAAATGACATTCCATGTCACCATTCATCTGAGTGTGCCATCTTTCAGAGGGTTTTCATCATCATGTCAAGTTCCACTCGGTCATTTTATACCTTGTTCATGCTTCAGTTGTGCCTAGGTAAGGTTCATTTCCCTCTCCTAGGGTTTTGAAGCTAATTTATCTTGGATGGTCAAATCATCGACAAAACTTGTATCTTGATGTTCATACACCTTCCCCTATCCATAATTTACCTTATTAAACACTTCCCATCACTAAAATCCCCCAAATTCCTCATTTTCGCACAAACCCTAGTTTCTTGCTACAACTTGGCAATTTTCTAAGTTAGGCCTGTGTTGTGCCCTTTTGGACCCCTTCCCCTCACTCAATTTCTGATATTCCACTTTCCCCTACTTCCTAACATCCCTCCCTACTTCTCAAAATTTCCTCAAGAATTTAGAAGCCCCCTATCCACTTCATTTCGCTTCATTTCAACAAATCCCTTGTTCCACATATCGGGGTAGGTTTTACTCAAATGATGTTTCTGAGCAATAAACGATGAATTTGGAAAACCTGAGAGAGGGTTTTGTCCACAACAGGCCAAGGAAGAAAAAAATCCTTCACTTTTTACACAGGTGTCATGGTTTTAGAGAAATATCAAAATACCATTGCCTCAGGAGAATTGAATGCACCTCTGAAGTGACCTTGGGAAAATCAAGTTTTATCCTAGCTTGGTTGTCCAAATGACTTGCTTTATGAGTCAAATGATAACTAGACACAAATCAATTTCCAATGATCTATCATGAGGTCAATTTGGAGTTGAGGAAAACCTTAAAACGTTGACTACAACGGCACTCTGCCTTGAGGCAACCTCATTTGGCACATTTTGACCAGTCTTGGGAGATTTAATTTTTGATAGGGTAAATGAACTCAAAATTGAAAAATTCCAATTGGGTTGGAACGTATACTCAAAGACCTTTCCAAAAAAATATCCTACACCTAATTTTGACATTGGGAAGGCCTCCAAAAGTCTCCTGCAAAAAGGCGCCTCAAGCCTAGTGCGTCGCGCCTTCCCTATGCCCCGCGCCAGTGTATTTTTGCACTGAGAAATGAAGCTCTGTGCACCACGCCTTCCCTACGCGGCGCGCCAGTTGCCCAATACATCGCGCCACAAAAAACTTCAAAAACTTGCTCCAAATCGCTCAAAATGCGTGGGTCTTCACTTGTACAAGTAAGATGGGCTTCCATCATCGCTTGTCCTCCAAGATTAGTGCTTGTTAGATGGTGGTTGTCTTATGGTGTTGGATAGAAAAATCAAACCCTACCAAGGAAAATGGTGTTAGGGTTTTGTATTAACTATTTGGTTGCCAAGTTACTACTCCCACCTCACATTCCCTTGCTCCATTTTTTCCTTGATTTCCCTATTTCCTAAAGTCACCCACTCTTATATTCATTAGTTTCATATCCCATACCCCCAATTCCTATTTTACAAGGTCCCAAACCCAAAACCTAGTCCATTTACTATCCCTATCCCTAAATTCATTTCATTCCTTATCATTCATGTCAGTTGTAAAATTCCCAAAACCTCAAATTTTCTAAACAGCCAAGTAACCGTCCATTGTTCCTACATTTGTCAAAATTCCAAAGGGAAAACACCACTTGACAAGACCCCACTGTCCACACTTCCCTATTTCCCACAGTCCCTCCCACATTTGGAAATTGCACCAAACTCTCATTCTTCATCTCATTGAAAGCCAAATAGACTTTGAAACACCATGAAGGCGGACAGACAGTGACTTTACAACTGAAACTACATGCATCAGGAGGACACTAGAACGGCGTAAAAGGAAATATCGGCTCCAAATCTTGGCCAAAGCTTCTTTGGCTGAACATGGCACTTGATGAGGTACCTCCAGCCCAAATTTCAAGGAATTTGGAGCAAATTTTGTCAATTTTGAATTTTTTGGCTTTAAAAACAGGTTTTTCCACCCTGTGCGTAGTGCCACTTGGCGTGCACTTATAATTGGGAGGTCTCCAAGAGGAAAACTTTACATTTTTGGATTTTTCATCAAAAGTTATGGATGCTCATAGATTACCTAAGGATTTCATCAAGTTCTGGGTTGACCCTTGATGGTCAACTACTGCATGATCAACGTCTGTCAAACTCAGCTAAGGTGGAGGAGGAGGTGGATGGTCTGCATGAGTATAAGACGATGAATGGTCAACTATGTTTTTGCCCTCAACGTGGTCTGGCGAACTCTTAGGTGGAGGAGGAGGTGGTTGGTCTGTTTTATGAAGAATAACATGAGGCACATCCTCTAGCGCTAACATCTCATCATCAAGTGACTGAGGAGGTGTACTTCCATATGTATCACCAACACCCTTACGGCCATGATTCGATGGGGTGGTACTACCAGAAGCATCATGATCACCACCCTCATCATCATCGCCACCCTCATCTAATGTATTTTTCATTGCATGATGATGGCTTGCATCCCTCATCATTGTCAGTATCCTACTAGATCCGATGATATGTCACATAAGAGACAACACCTCCCACGGATAGACCCTATACAGACCCACAAAACTAGGATCTATAGTGACATATCAAGCTCTCACAGGGTGGACTCCCTCATCAAACAAAACTCTATGCAATCTATCGCATTAGTCCATTCAAACTCGCAAACCAACCCTACAGACTCAAACATCAATGCCCCCTTGAGGATGTGCCTCACCCTCTTGGGCCTCGCCCATCTCCTCATATCCTTTGAAATCTGGTGGGGGAGGTGCCATGTCCCCATCGAAAGTGACGATGTCTACAAAATATATAGTACAATAATATATATCATATACTATAATATATATAATATAATATAATATATATATATTATATATATATATTATATTATATTATATATATATATATATATATATATATATATAATATATATATATATATATTATACTATAAATAATAAAAAGTTATATATATTATATAAATAAAAATTAAAATTAAAAGTAATAATAAAAAATTAGACAATCTCATTAAATAATTTAAGAAAACAAGTTAAAGAACGTGCTAGAATAAATTTTATTCCTATTCATTAAAACAAGAAAATGAAACTAGAATTATTTATAAAAAAAACACTAATATTACCTTTATCATCTAGAGGCTCAACCATTGTGAAGATGTTGGGACACCCTCTCCAATTAATCCCCGCATACAGAAATGCGAACTTGACAAACGCATGGTCATCCTCATTGCCCAGTAGCGCCAGTGCCTCGGGAGAAATTCTGGCCAGAAACTCCAGCAAGCCCCTCTCGGGCATCATATACCCCCACATGTTCATCTGTGTAACAGCCCCAAGTTAAAAATCCATGTAATAAAGTTAATAAAGAAAAAATAAGACCAAGGTCATGGGACACATATTCCAAGGTAAATGTTGGGCAAGACATCCTAGTGTGGGTGTTCATTTGGTTTATTGTGGAAAAGGCTTTGAAAAGGAAAAGAGGCATTAATTGGCATTTTCTTTATGACAATAATGGAAACTATGAGAAAAGGAAGGTCACATGTTGCATGTCAAGAGGAAAATGAAGGAAAAATGATGGAAAATGAAGAAAATGTTGGCTTGTGTTATATTCTTTCCATGACTAGCCCACGTAGTTAATCGGGGGGTCACAGGGGGTTTGAGGGGTACCCTTAACCCCACTTTATGGGGTCTGGGGCAGTGCCCCAGAAAATTTTGGTTTTGGACCCTATGTTAGGTTGGGTAGACCCACCTATGGTTTCGTGCATGATTTTCGCACATGTTTTTGGACGCGATGGTTTTCGGTCCATGGTATTGTTTATTTTATGTGTTTTAGAATTCGTATGTAGGTAATTTATGTACAGGGTTAAAACCTACATTTGGTATCGGAGCTGTTTTTGGCTTTAAGGGGATGCCTTTGTTGTTGAGGGGTTTTTCTCGGGCCTGTGGTAGACCTTGTTCAGTGGGAGATCTACGAGATCGATTCTGGTGGTGAAAGAAGATGGTGAGCAGTGGAAAGATAGAGATCGAGAAATTTAATGGTCAGAGTTTTGAGTTGTGGAAACTCAAGATGGAGGATCTGTTGGTGGATAAAGATCAATGGATCACAGTAGATCTGGGTACTAGACCAACGAGAGTGCCCAATGAAGAATGGAAGAAGTTGGATCGGAAGGCAAAGAGCACAATATGATTGTGTGTCTCAGATTCAATATTGATGAATGTATCACGGGAAGCTACAACGAAGGCTTTGTGGGACAAGTTAGGGACTTTGTACCAATCTGAGTCTCTAGTGAATAAATTTTTCCTGCGGAAAAAGTTGTATAACCTGAGGATGAAATATGGAGACTCGATGACAGAGCATCTGAATGCATTTAATATTGTGGTAAGTCAGTTAGCATCTGTTGATATTAAAATTTCAGATGAAGATAAGTGCATCAGTTTGTTGTGCTCTCTACCAGATTCGTGGGATAGTCTCATTATTGCAATAGGTAGCAATGCAACTGCCTTGCAGTTTGATGAAATAGCCTCATCCTTGCTGACGGAGGAGATGAGATGGAAAAATATGGAGACCTAGAATGGTGATGCCTTGTCTGTACGAGGACGGTCCCAGAACAGAAACAAAAATAAGTCATCGAGTGGGAAATATAAATCTAGAGGGAGATCTAAATCTCCAGGAAAACCTGTAAAGGTGGTGTGTTGGAAATGCAGAAATGAAGGGCACTACAAAAGGGACTGTAAATCTAAAGCTTCTGATAAAGGAAAGGGATCTGATGATGCTCCTTCTGTAGAGGCAAAAACCACCTCAGATGAAGGTGGGGATGTGTACTTGGCTTCTTCAAGCACACATATAGATCATGAGGCATGGTTGATTGACTCAGGTGCATCCTTTCACTTCACTCCCCATAGAGAGTGGTTCTACGAGTATGACAAATACGATGGTGGTGATGTCTTCTTAGGGGATGATAGGAAGGCTAGAATCATTGGTTGCAGAAAAGTAAAGTTGAAGTTGCAAGGTGGAAGGGTTAGAACACTTCCGGGTGTTTTGCATATTCCTGCATTGGCCAGAAATCTGATTTCTGTAAATAAGTTGGATGATGCAGGTGTAAAAACAATGTTTGAGAAGGATACTTGCAAGATGAACAATGTAAACTTTGAAACAGGAACTATAAACTCAAAACGGGAACTCTGGCAAAAAAACTCCGTAAAAACATAAAAAAACAGTGTTAAAAACGAAAAGCGTTGATGTTGGAATAACACCTTTTTTTTCTAGGGTAAATTTTCAACATGTTTTAAAAATGATGGTGAAAACTAATTTTTTGTGCAAAAATTGTCCAAAAAACACCCTCAAAACGAAGTGTTGATGTTCGAATAACATTTTTTTTTCAATGGTAAATTTTGTGCAAAAAACACCCTCAAACGAAAAGTGTTGACGTTAGGGTAACAATTTTTTTTCAAGGGTAAAATTTCAACATTTCGAAATAATGGCGTAAAATATTTTATCATGACCTCGAAAAACATTAAAATTTCAAAAAAAAAAACAAAACAATGAAAGAACACAAAAAAAAAGAAACATAATTAATATATATAAAAAACAGATTCCTATAAATATAAGAATTAAAAACAAAAAGAAAATTACAAGCTATAAACAAATAAATAGTGAAAAACATATTTAAAAAAAATGGAAAAAGAAAACAAATATGTAAAAAACAAAAAAACAAAAGTATAAATTTAAGTAGGTAAAAATAGAAAAATTAAAAAAACATTAACAAAAAACTAAAAAAAAAAATTGAAAATTAAAAGTAAACTAGATTTAAAAAAGAAGGAAAATTAACAAAAAAAAATTAAAAATTAGTGAAAT
>APFE031642274.1:2885-14594 GCA_000404065.3 Pinus taeda
AAGTCCATTGCAAATTCTCTGAATATTTGGGAATCCTACGGACATGGGCATGGTTAATTTTTTTCCCCATGTCTGTCAGATTCCCGAATATTCGGGGAATCTACAATCGACTTAAGCTCACCGCCTAAATTGTCACAAATAAAATTTATGATTTCAACAAATACTTATTGGTAATATTGGCATTGATGTTAAATAGCTATGAAAGATTGGTATTGAAATTGAAGACTCAAGGCTGATCCATGTGATGTGAGGTGATGTGAAAGAGCTGATTACTATGGATTATTGTGGGTTGTTTAATAAAGATTTAAGATTGATTACAATGGTGTGTTAGGTTAATGAGACCAACATTAGTATGCTTTCAAAGTTAATTGTTGATTGTTTTTGGTGTTTTGTTGTTAGTATTAACTTGAGAACAAGGTGTGAAGAACTTGATATTTGCATTGAACAAAATCATGAGTTTACAATATGCATATGATGAATTGACATTTACAAGAAGTGCACAATTTGACTTGTATCTAAGCCATGAAATCCATAAATAAGAATCCATCATAGAACCTAAGTCATATAACCATTTTGTTAATGCTAAAATCATTGTAGAGGAGCCTAAACTCATTAACATTAAAGGTAGCACATGTCTAGAAAATGATTTTTTTTTATTTTTCCCTAGCTCGAGGGATGGACACAGATTAGGGTCTAGTTATTGGCATCTGCAACTTAAATTTAAAAGTTATTATCATTGTCTTCAACCTAGATTTGTAGTTGGTAATGAGTGTTTGTGTTTTGTAGTAAAAATGAAGAAACTCTCGAGATTTGTCTTATGCAATCATTGATGTTGGACTATGATTCTTCAATTTTGTAAATAGTTCTAAGTGTACTTGTCTTGACTTGAGCTTCAAACTTGGAAATGAAGAGGTAGACTATGATTAGCTTTGGAATACAAATAGGCAACCCTTCGCTTCAAATTCATGCATGGAACATAAACCATTAGAGAGGTTTCTATATAAAATACACATTTTTGAATGATAGATATGTTAGAGAATTGAATTCTAAGAGAAAAAGTTCATGAATAGCTTGGTAAGGAGAAAAGAACAAAGAGGAATAGAAGTGGAACAGAATTGAGAAAGAGAAACAGAGAAGATAAGTAGTTGAAAAGAGGATAGAAACATAGTTTAGAGCAAAGGCAAAGACTAGGTAACGAACAGATTTAATTTGTAATTTGAGTAGGGGATTGTTGTCTCCTTTCAATTAGTAGCCTAAAAAAGAGCAAGATGGAGCCTATAGAATAGGGAGTAGAAGCTTCCTAGCAAGTTGTAGCTTACAGAAGAGATTCGAGGTAGTAACCACGTGCAAGTAGAAGCATACCAAAAAAATTGATGTAATAAGGGGAGTAGCAGCTTACCTTCACATCACTTTATCCAAAATTGATGGTTTTCTCCCTTTATGGTTTTCCACTTATATCTGATGTTTACATGCATTGAATGTCTTGCTTGTGTGTATGTTGTTGAATTCATTGTTAAATGATAAACACATATACAACTCTACTAACGATTATATATATATATATATATATATATATATATATATATATATATTATAATTAATTTAATTTGGTCATTCAAGAGACACGATTACTAATTCAACCCCCCTCTCAATAAAGAAGGAATATCTAGATAATAAGAATGACCAGTTTGGAATGATGTTCATCAAACAAAGCTCATTTATTTAATGGAAAAAATTATACCTTCTCGAAAGTAAGAATGAAGGCATATCTAATGTCCCTTAGTGCGGATAGTTAGGCTGCAATGGAGAATGGCCATGAAGAATAGGTAATAAAGATGACAAGCTTGAATTTACATTCAATGCCAAAGCAATGAATGTTATTCTAAGTGGACTAACTGAATCAAATTTTATAAAAGATGCATTGTACTAAGAGCTAAAGAAATGTGGGACAAACTAAAAACATTCATGAAGGAGATGGTAATATTAAAATGGATAAATTATGAGCTTATAGAATGTAGTTTGAATCCTTAAGAATGAATGATGACAAATACATAACTAAGTTCTTTCTTAGATTGGAATAAAGTGTAAATGTTATTATGAGCCTAGGCGAAAAAAATAAGGAGGCTACAATAGTTCAAAAAGTGTTGAGATCACCACCTACTAAGTTTAATCCCAAGGTATAAGTAATTGAAGAAACTACTAACTTTGAAATTCTAACAAAGGATCAACTTCTTTGTTCCCTAACAACATATAAAATGAGGATTACAAAAGGAAATCCAGCCACATGGGATGCAACATCCAAAGCATACAAGAAATCCACTAAAGACTAGGAGTGCTCGTGTTTAGACTCAGATGCAGAAGAAGCAAATTTTGTGAGATGATTGAAGAAAGGAACTAGTAAGTATAACAATAAACTTCCATTTAAATGCTTTAAGTGTGGAAGAGTAGGGAATTATGCCTCAAAATGTCCTTTTAAGAAGGAAGAGAATAAATATAAAGGTAAAGAGAAGAACAAATATAATATAATGAAGAATGAGAGAAGGGCTAAGAAGAAATTTTTTTATATGCAAGAAGATATAAATTCTTGTAATGATACAAATGATTCTTTTGATTTTGATGAAGAAGGAATTAGTGAATTTATGCTTATAGATTTAGAATTTGAATCTAAAAAAAATGATGAATTTGATTTGAGTGAAGTAGAAGAAGGTGAAGTAGACCTTAAGGGGGAGTTAATCAATGTGCTAGAAGAAAGAACAAACTCGAGTAGAAGAATAAGAAACAAAAATAAATTTTGTTGCAATATGTTAAAGAAGAGCCTAATTTTGAAGAACTTATTGAGTTAAAAGTGGAATTAGAAGAGGCCAAGAAGGTGGAAGACGTCTTGCTACAACAGTTAAAAGAGAAAAGTGATGAGTGTGAGAAGTTGGAAGAAGAAATAGTTATCCTAAGAAAGAAACTATAGAACACATAGATTGATTTGAATATGAATATTCAATATATAATTGGGTCTGAAATGTTGGATGTGATACTGAATGCGCAAAGGTCTCCACTTACTAAATCTTGTTTGGGCTATGAAGGAGAAACCAATGAGAAGAATAAAAAGGATAAAAGGACCACCATATTTTCCAAATTTGTCACAAGAGATAATGAGAGACCATAGTAGCTAGAGAATAATGATGTCAACAACATGTTTGAACAATAGCAACGAAACAATGCACCTAAGGAGGAGAAAAACGTTCATCTCATTTATCAATAGCAAAGAATTGATCCTATTCAACAACAACATACAAGAAGATTGGACAAGTAGGTAATGAGCTACCAAAGACCTTATTTATTTAGAAGAAAAAAAATTCAGATGCTAAGGATACCCTATTGACAAGTACCATCCTTCCCCGAGTATGAAATTTTTTTCTATAAATGTTGTTGCTTGTGTAAATATTTTGGCCACAAGGCTATAAATTATAGAGCATATGTCAGAAGGAATGAAACAAGAAGTCTAAAGAAATGAAGGGAACAACAAACCTATAAATGGAAGAATAAACATGAGCATGAATAATAATCTCTTTGCTCCACTTTCTAATGTCATTGAATGTTATTATTGTCACAATTTTGGTCATAAGTCTTATGGATGTCAACTCAAAAGTTTCATATCACAACCTCGATACAATCATAGGACAAAGGAATCATGCAGTGGATAAAGAAAAAGGAAGAGAAGAAAATGAGTAAGTGTGGCCTAGATCTATACGCTCATAGTCATAATAGTTAGTGGTACGTGGACAATGGTTTCTCTAGGCATAGGAGTAGGGGAAAAAGCAAGTTATTATCTTTAAATGAAAATAATTCTGAAAAATTCACTTTTGGCAATGATGCAATAAGAAAATTGAAAGGAAGGGGTATAATTAGCTTGAATAATGGCAAAGGAAAGGCACATGATATATTGTTCGTATATGGATTGGAACATAACTTGTTGAGTGTAAGCTAGATGTGTGATAGAGGTTCTGACGCTATCTTGAGAGCTCAATATTGTGAGATAAGGTATGCTACAACAGGAAAGATATTGGCAAAATGAATCTAAAAAAAGAATGTATATGTTTTGAAGAAAATGAAGAATATAACTTGGGAAAATAAGACGATTTTTGGTTGTGGTATAGGAGACTCGAGCATCTAAAATTTTACCATATCATCACACTTACTAAAAAGGGAGTTGTAAGATATTTTCCTAAAATAAAAAAGCCTCAAAATCCTATTTGCAAGTCATGCTAATTGGTGAAACAAGCTCGTGTTCCGTTCAAGACAAACGATTAGTTATCAACTAGCAAGCCACTATAGCTAGTACATATGGATTTGTGTGGACCCTCTAGAACTGAAGCACCTGGAGGTGAGCATTACTTCATGCTAGTGATTGATGATTATTCCAAACTAACATGGGTATCATTCTTGAGAATCAAATTAGAAGCATTTGAGAAGTTTAAGGTCTTTAAAGCATTGACAGAAAACCAAAAAGATTGCAAAATAAAGTGCATACATTCAGACATAGGGGGAGATTTCCCATCAAATAAATTTGCAGATTTTTCTGATGAACATGGAATAAAAATATAGTACACCATTACGGGAACACCCTAGTAGAATGGAGTTGTTGAAAGGTAGATTGGGTTAGTACAACAAATGGCTAGAGCTCTTATGTGGGAAAGGAACATTCCATAGACCTATTAGGAAGAAGTTATTAACACAACAATTCACATACTAAATAAGACACATTGTAGACCCAAATGTGGGAAGACACCCTATGAATTATGGCACTGAAAAAGAATATCAATCAAACATTTTAAAGTGTTCTATAGTAAGTGACATTAAAAATATTGATGAAAAGTTTGTAAACTTTGATGCTAGGGAAGATACAGGAATCTTTCTAGGGTATTCAACAAAAATTGAAGGGTACAAGTGCTACAATAAAAGGTTGAATAATATTTTTGATTGTATAGATGTGAAGGTTGATGAGGAATTATCTATCTAGAATAAGAAGACATTATTTATCAATCTCACATATCAATGAATTAGTAAATAAGAGGAAGATTGAGTTGAAGATATAAAGGAAATAGAGACCCATTTAAAAGCACCCTCAAGGTATGTACAAAGAGCTATCATGAAGATCAAATCATTGGTGATGAGAATGCAAAGGTTCAAACAAGGAGAAAACTTGTTAAGGGAATAGATCAAGCTTAGATTGCCATATTGTCAATGATTGAACCAGAGAAATTTTATGAAGCAAGAAAAGATAAACATTGGATAGATGCCATGATCGAGGAAAAAAACTTGGGAACTAACATCAAGGTTAATAGGTAAAAACATCATAGGCACAAATTGGGTCTTTAGAAATAAATTGAATGAATAAGGGTGAATTGTTAGAAATAAATCAAGGTTAGTTTACAAGGGTTATCGATAGATAGAAGGAATGGACTATGAAGAAACATTTATTCCTGTGGCAAGGTTAGAGGCAATCAAAATGTTTCTTTCCTTTAATTGTCACAAAGACTTCAAGGTATACCAGATGGACGTGAAGTCTTCCTTTCTTAATAGAGAATTAGAAGAATAAGTGTACAACAAACAACTAGGGGGGTTCCAACTATCAAAAAATCCTAATGATATCTGCAAATTAAAGAAAGAACTATATGGACTCAAATAAGTGCCACATTCATGGTACTCTCAGTCGGACAAGTGCCTTCAAAAACAAGGTTCAAGAAAGGTACAATTGATGGTAAATTATGCATAAATTCATATGAAAAATAATTTCTAATCACATTTGTGTATGTTGATGATATAATGTTTGGAAGCAACAAAGACTCTAGTGCAATGGTTTGCTAGTGAAACGAAATAAAAGTTCAAAATGCCAAGGATTGGAGAGCTTTCCTTTTACCTTGGTTTGAAAATCTTACAAAACTTAGAACACATATTCATCTCTCAAGAGAAATATCTAAAAGAAATGTTGAAGAAGTTCGAAATGGAGGATTATAAACATGTCACTACTCCCATGATTGTTGGATGCAGGCTGTGTAAAAATGATGAATCACCTAAGGTGGATCAAATATAGACAGATCTATGATAGGTAGCCTACTATATCTAACTACTTATATACCAAATATAATGTTAGTAGTTCGATCAATCAACACCAAAGAAAAGACATCTATTAGCAACAAAAAGAATCTTCGAATATTTAAAAGGCATCAGATTATGGAATGTGGTACCCAAAAGGAAAATATTTCTTACTTACTACATTCGCAGATAAATATTTGATCCATAAACTATTGTGGATATTCCAATGGATAGTTTGTCACAACAGATCTGATAATATTTTATTAAAAGAATATGAGATTCTACACTATTACAATTTTATTTAATTTCTAGATCTATAGATTTTATTGTAATTAGTGCATGCATGCGAATATAAATCATGCAAAAAAATAGAGAATGAATAAAACAATCTCACACATACATAAGACACAAGATATTCTCTTTGGGAAACCCTTTCAGGAGAAAACCCAGTTGGAAGGTGAGGTCACTTCACTCTCTTTCTCTATCTGGAAATATGGCTGCAGATACAAAGAAGTAGTGTCTGTGGCCTGTGGGATGCTACAATGCAAATATCCTCTTTGTGTACTCTACCTTCTATCTCTCCTAGCTATCTTTGCTCAACTATGGAACAAAATTCTCTCGAAAGATTGGAATGCCTCTTCCTCCTAGTGGCCTGGTTATAACACAACTTGATAGCCTACTAGTGGTTAAGTTTGACTACATCAACTCTTAACTAGAGTTACAAAATAGACTCTTCTATATTCTTTTAAATTAAAAACACTTGGCTAGCCCCTTTTCCATGAATAATGGGGGCTGACACAGCATCCTTTCGAACTATAGGTGTGAAAACAAGAAGGTCAACTTCTGAGTGGCATAACTTTTGCATATGGACTCTGATTGACACGATTCTTATGTTGTTAGAAATATTTCTATGTGTAGAATAGCATGAAACGTTTTTGTGCTTAAGAGACAAAGTTTCACCCCCAAAAAACGTGATGTGATGCCTCAAAATGCTCGGAGAAGTTTTCAGACCCTGTTTTGCCAAACTGGGTCCCGCCAGTAAAAATGGTCCCGTGAGCTGATTCCTCCACTTTTCCCACTCCAAATGTATCAAGAGGGATGAAAAACAATATAATGATCTAATTCGGATCAATATTGGGTCAGCGTCATAGATGACAAGAAAAGTATGAGTGGTGGTGCATTTTATCAAGGAGAATCATTGGTTACTTGGTTGAGTAAAAAGCAAACCTTAGTCTCATTATCTACAGTTGAAGTCAAATACATAGTAGTTGCAGCTTGTTGCACACAACTACTTTGGATGAAGTAGACTCTACAAGACATAAAGGTAACATACAATGAACCCATCTCTATTAAGTGCAATAATATAAGTGCAATACGTATATGAAAGAATACAATTCTACATTCCAAAACCAAACACACTCCCATAAAGTATCATTTCCTTAGAGAAAAGATTGTTGAAAAAGTAGTGAAACTAGAGTATACATCAACTAAAGAGCATATACTTGATATATTGACCAAGACTTTAGTGAGAGAGCCATTTGAATATATAAGGCATAAGTTGGGGGTAGTTCCTTCTCCTTCTTCTCATTAGTTTGAGTTCAAAGAAGAGCATTAAAGGACTGTAGAAAACTTGAAAAGAATGAATATTATAAGAGGGATCCTCTACAGCCATATGAATAGTAGTAAGAAGAAGAAATAGTGAATCAATGAATTAGACATCATGACCTTGAGGCATCCATAAAAGCAGTATGAATAAATATTAGCTTGTACTTGTAGAACCACGGAGGTCAAACCAACTTCCTCATGCATAGAACCATCAATTTGGTTTAACATTTAGAAGGCCAACTTTAGATACAAAAATCTTATGCAATAAATGTATATATGATCTATATTGAACAAAATAATAAGCTTTCTCAAAGTGCATATAACCTATCTTAATTAAAACTTAGCATTTGCATTCATAGCCAATGCCTTTTGAATATGAATCAAGTTCAAAATATATTCTTACAACATTAGAATTTCTTCAAAATCCTTTAGCATAGCCATTACAGCCTTGATGAATTTGAATAGTATGCTCATACATACATATCATATATTTCAAATTACTGCCTTGAATTACTCATGTACTCAATTGGTATTTTTTTCTGAACTTTCAAGTTTCTATATTAACAAATATTGATATGCGAAGAAAAAAAAATTAACAAAGGTAATGGTCACATTTGAGAAAGGTATTAGTAATAGGGGTTACCATATATATATCCAAAGCCACATATAATGTACAAACCTCATAAACCAAAACCATATATAATGTACAAATCTCATAAGACATATAAGCAGAGATCTCAAGACGATATAAGAAAAGATTAGTTGGAACCAAAATATTGTATGGATCCCTACAAAATGATGCACTAACAGCGAGAACACGAGATTATTGCATGCAGACCCTCAAAATCATAGGGATCAAATATTATAAGGCTAGCGTAGTGACATGCAAGCAATGTATACATGATGAAAAGTTGTGTGACTTGTATGTATGTGACTTAATCTCCATGACTAGGCCAAATAAAATAGGAATAAACTATATATAACATCAATGCAATTGATTCACAGATGAATAGTCACATGAAGACAAATTGGACATTAAAACACTCGAGCACAAAAGAGAAACTTGAAGACAAATTGATTGCTGAAGTAGACTAGACATGAGACTAACAGTGAATTGAGAGAACCTAAACAATGTCTAACGAGAATGTCTAGGATGATGAATACTTGCATTAGAATTGAAATGAAATAGATCTTCACGAAGAATCCAAAGTTTAATGATCGCTAGTCACAAACCTTACGGAGAATCTAAGTGTAACAACAACGTGGCTAGGGGGATAGGGAGGTTACAATACAAACAAGGACACACGGGTGACGTGGATATGAGACAGATAGAGGAACATAGATTTCATTGGTGGCAGGAGGTTACACACAGTCTCTCATTACAGGACACTATATAGATATGAAAAATTGCATACTCAAGGGACCTGAGTGATCGAAATAAAACAGATGAAGGTGCCAAATGGAAAATATCATAATGAAGTGTCACATGGTATTTGTATGGAGCGTTACTTGATTTTCGTATGCCAGAAGAATTAGGGTTGTGGATGGCAGAGGACGAAAGTGCACCAGATTCCAAAGAGGGTGCATACCGAAATAGATCATTGTGAAAGCTAGAACAGGTTGTATGGATTAAGACCATAAATGATTCCACGTGTCGCGGATGATACAGTGTATGCTAAAGGGTGCTAGAGGTATATGTTGACAGTGGTGCCAATGGTGTCGTGAAGGAATCAATCCTTAACAAGTGATGCTCAAGTGTACACCTACACAGATATGGAAGGAATAGATCAATCTTAATTTGGATATGAATAAGCTTCAGCCAATGAATAAGTGATACAAATTATCTTCAATGAATAAGCTTGGCAATGACTATACCAAAGAAGGATTAACTGTCGAAGGAAAACAGAGGAGTAATATGAGCTCGACCTACACCTATTCAATCTTCCAGCGTTATGGACACCCTATTCAATTTGAATGACAAAGGATTATAAACAGAGTACTAGTAAGTATTTTTATTATGCAACCCCTACAATAAGCAACATTCAAAATGATTTATAGTTATAAACAGTCAGTAGTCACCAGTTGGAATGGAATCTTTTAACTCCTTAAGTAAATCCTCGAAGCATTGGGGAAAAACTTTAGAATCAATATAGTCAAGTTTCTATATCTATTGTCTAAAGGATAGTCAAGCATTTTGCTTCTTACATGAATTGTGTTTTCCTCTTCCACAAGAAACTGATCGAAAGTAAGATATTATTATATTTGGTGAGACTTATTAGTACAACAACCATTTCAAATTATCTAGTAATATTTCGCCTATTCATTAGAATCATGGGACTCCATGCCTTATGCTCTCTCTTTTAAGTAAGATATTATTATAATATTTGGTGAGACTTATTATTATATTTGGTGAGACTTATTAGTACAACAACCATTTCAAATTATCTAGTAATATTTCACGTATTCATTAGAGTTATGAGACTCCATGCCCTATGCTCGAAAGTAAGATATTATTACATTTGGTGAGACTTATTAGTACAACAACCATTTCAAATTATCTAGTAATATTTCGCGTATTCATTAGAGTCATGGGACTCCATGCCCTATGCTCTCTCTTTTAAGTAAGATATTATTATGTTTGGTGAGACTTATTAGTACAACAACCATTTCAAATTATCCAGTAATATTTCGCGTATTCATTAGAGTTATGGGACTCCATGCCCTATGCTCTCTCTTTCAATAAGAAAGAGAAATTGGTGAATTGTTTGAAACATTGGTGATGGACTAGAAAATGTTGTTTTATATCTTTGTCTATCATGCAAGAAAAGGTTAGGAAAGTAAGGAGACATAAGGAGGAAAAACAAAAGGGAGAGGATCACAGTGTTGCCAACAATTCCAAAGCGAGAGAATGTTGGGAATGTTGGTATTGATGTCAAATGACTATGAAAGATTGGTGTTTGTATTGAAGATTCAAGGTTGATCCATGTGATGTGAGGTGATGTGAAAGGGCTGATTACTATGGATTAATGTGGGCTGATTAATGAAGATTCAATATTTAGTGTAGTCATGTGTAAGGTTGATCAAGCTAGCATTATTATGTTTTCAAAGTTAATTGTTTACTGTTTTGGTATTTGTCTTCTTACAATCGAAGTAAATGTATGGCACGTGAGAAATTAAGAACAAGATATGGAGAACTTGATATTTTTGTCTTCTTACAATCAAAGTAAATATATGGCACGTGAGAAATTAAGAACAAGATATGGAGAACTTGATATTTTCATAGAACAAAATCATCAGCTTACAATATGGTATATGATGAACTGACATTTAAAAGAAGTGCACAACTCTAACTTGTATCCAAGCCATTAAATACATGAATAAGAATCCATCTTAAAACCTAATTCATATAACCATGGTGTTGACACTGAAAGCATTGTAGAGGAGTTGAACTCATTAAAATTGAAGTGGAAATATAATCATTTTTTTTCCCTAATTCCAGGGACAGACATAGCTTAGAGCCTAGTTATTTACGTCCATAAATGATATTTACAGTTTCTTTTTAGTGTTTGCAACCCAGATTTCCAATTGGTAACCAACAACTGTGTTTTGTAGCAAAAATGAAGAAACTCCCAAAAATGAAGAAACTCTGGAGGTTTGTGTTATGTAATCATTGATGTTGGACCATCTTCATTTTTTGTAATAAGTTTGAAGTGTATTTGTTGAGATTTTGTTGTTTGAGTCAAATAGGCAAAAATCTCTGAAGGATGACAACAATAGGGATTCAGTTCCTAGATTAGCTCCAGGTTGTTGGGAGGGAGTTAATGCCTCCTATATTTGATGTGAGGGATTTATGAGGCTGTTAGATTCTCTATGCTATATAACAGGCAATCATTCGGATGATTTGCTAAGAGAGTGTGAGGATTTCTTGATGTAATCTCCAATTTGATTAATATATTCCTGATGCCTATGTTTGGTGGACGTAGCTCAGATTGGTTGGGTGAACCACGTTAAATA
>APFE031642280.1:3719-20765 GCA_000404065.3 Pinus taeda
GGACTACCAGCTTGATTTTTCATTATATTCCTTTCAATGTTACAATACATATTTATACATGTTGAAGCATCCAATACCATGGACCGAAAACCATCGCGTCCAATGTCATGGACCGAAAAACCATCGCGTCCAATACCATGGACCAAAAACCATCGCGTCCAAAAAACATGTGCGAAAATCATGCACAAAACCATAAGTGGGTCCGCCCAACCTAACATAGAGTCCAAAACCAAAATTTTATGGGGTGCTGCCCTGGACCCCATAAAGTGGGGTTATGGGTGCCCTTCAAACCCCATGTTAACTACGTGGAAAGAATATAACAAAAAAATCAAATTTCACCTTGGAGGCCAATTAGACAATTTCACCTACACACAACCAAACTAGCGAACCCAGAGGTGACACTTGTCACAGCCCCATTGGGCAAAAAGTGAAGAAGATTCCCCTTGCTGACTGGACTGCCATGTCATCATTATGTCCCATTCTGCAATTTTTTTAACTGTTTAGGAAAATGAACAATAGACCTTTTCTCCTTCATCTGGACTCCATTTTCGGTGAAATGAATTGTGATGTGATTGTCTTGATGAGACAAACGTAGTCGTACATTTTTCATGTCAATCTGAGAACTTTTATTTTTGAGCTAAATATTGAGCACCTGATCATTCTAGCCCCTTAGCTAGCATCCCTGGTAGTTATTGTTCTACCATAGACACATATCTCAGTGTTAGTAGCATATGTGTTAACACACCTGCAATCCATCCAGCCATTATAACATTATACTACCCCAACAAACCCTTGAAAAATGATTTGTCAAATAATTTTGAACCAAACATTTAAACTATGACCTTTGGGCCATGTGGGCTCGTATGGATACACTTGCCTCACCGCCCTATTTTCCACAACATGTGATGATTCCACTTGCCTCGCCACTCTATTTTCCATAGCATGCCATGAAATACGTGGATGAAGCCATATGAAGTTGCGGCATGCTAATATGATTTTATATGGGGTACTTATTTGTAAACAAAGTTCACAGGGAAAATCAAAAACTGTATTCTGGAGCTTTTTGGCTTCAATGGTTGCTCCATAAACTTTTGGATCAACTACTCCTTCTACCTTGGCTTCTACCTATGCAGCTGGGAAGAGCACGACACTGGAAGTGATCAACACGGCACCATGCAGTTGGGAAGAGCATGACACTAGGAAGTGATCAATATGGCACCAGGAAGTGATCCAAGGTAGTCGGCATAGAGGGGAAGCAGGATTGACAAAAGAGTAGGTGAAGCTCCACATAGTGGGAGTACCCATGGTAGATGATTTGACTCGGTTCCCAGAACTGCAATCTCAAACCATTCATTTTAAATACGTCACCTCAGACCATTAGACCTACGTCTTTTATCACGCATTTGAAAGACGAAACCTATGTTGAATTCCAACATGGCTCCTAAATGAACACAATCAAATGATGCAAACCTTTGCTAGCAAAAGAAAGGGCTAAACTCCCTCAGCTATTCAGAGAGAGTTCGTGTGACCTGTCTTTCCAAGGAATTTTCATACTAATAGGTTTGATTCAAATGTCAGTGGGATTGTCCTCTCTTAAAGCTTCAACTGAGAGAGAAAGAAAAAATACAAGTGTCCTGACAAAGTAGAAGCAATATTGTAAGGGTTTTTTCCAGAATACAGGTGTCCTGACAAGTGTTGTTCAGTGTTTTATATATATGATATATGTCATTCATGATATTTATTTTTGGGAATGAAGGGGGTTAAACATTAAAAGTTTCATAATTAATGTTAGCATTAGTTTAGCAACTCAAAATGCCAAGAAATAAATAATGAAATAAAGGAACATGTATAACCTATGGTTTTAGACTCCCTGCCTCTGGAAGAGGCCAAATAAGATGGCGAAAGTGATTTTAGTAGGAAAAATATATCAGGAGCATCAAAACTTTCGATTATTTAGAATTGTAACCAAGTCAAACTAATATTAGTGCCCGCATTCTGATTACTATAGTCCTTGCCTTGCCTACGGCAAGGGCTAATAAGAAGATATATTGAAAAAGGAATAATTGATTTTTTTAAATATTTAAATTTTGTAAAAAATAATTATAGTTTATTAAATTTAAAATAAATAATAGTTGATTTAAATAAAAAAAGAGAAAATAAATAAATAATAAGTAATTGGTTTTTTTTAAGATTTTATGGAAAAATAAAAATAAAAATAAAAATAAAATAAAATAAAATAAAATTAATAATCATTATTATTGGAGGCAGTGAGAGTAGGATGGGTTATTCTCAACCTTGATGGAAAATTTGAAATTAAGTATAGTTAGGGGTTAGACAATTGCACAAATAATGTGACGGAAGCATATGGATTACTACAAGGGCTCCTTTTAGACGAGAAGCAAACATGGAAGATTTTGTGGTGTTGGAACATTCACAACTTATTATCCATCACCTTATTCATGGATTTTTCTTAAGGATTGAAAATTGTGAAGCATTATTGATCAAATTAGGAGTCTAAAGCTAGCCTTCTCTAATATTAGCTTCTTTCATGTATTGAGAATGAACATTTTTGTGACAGATGATCTTGCCAATTTATGGATTAACTTGGATAGAAGAGTCCTAATAAGAAATAATATTCCTTCCCTCACAACTATTCCTTAACAATGTGTCTACTATGCAGTATAAATTTTGTTTGTATTTATAGGTCTTTAGGAGAATATACACCTCCAAAGAACTTATGTCCTTTAGGATAGTACAACAGCTAATGATATTGAGAATAAAGATCATCCTAAAGTTACGGGTATAACTGGCCTCAAAGGATTTTCATTATACTCACATGTTGTATTGGTCACAAATCCAAGCTTAGATTTTTAATTAATACAACATTATCATCAAGGTTAAAAAAAATCACTACAATCATAAATATTGTAAAAATGTCAGTAATTTTTTTCATACATTATATTTTGTTATCATTTATGTGGTATAATTTTGTTAAGATATATATTTTTCTAATATTATTTTTTTATTATCATTTATGTGGGATAATTTTGCTAAGATATATATTTTTATAAATTCCATATGAGAGAGATGTATCATTCTTTTTTAGTATTCAGCATAGATTTGACATATAACATTTTAAAAATATTAATAATAATAATAATTCAATATTAACCATTTTTAATGGGTTCTTTCTCTATGGATAATAAATTGAATAATATTTAATTTTAACCTTTTTCTTAACAATAGACTCAGTTAATTTCAAAGACAAAAACTAAGATGCATTGTCAAAAACTAAAGAATTAGGGATATCAAAACTTGTAATAATATTATATTCAAGGAAAGATATAACCTAATTGCCATTTACAAATTTAAGTGAGATGGAATTTGTCCATCCTGTAAAGTAATATGTTGCAGCGAGTATGTGCTAGTGTAGTTGTGATGAATTTGAGAAATTTATCCAATTACATCAAGTCTCCACTATAAAAATGGACTTTCGGTTACCACTAGTTATAAAGGAAATACAAGTTTTTTTCTAATTACCTACTTGCATTTCCTAACAAAAGCATGAGCATCCTTGAATGTTCTAGCCTATTAATATCTAAGACGCAAAAAAGTGTGTGCAGTGGTGTCATCAATGTAGTGTTCTCCCAGTGGGTCATTGTGTAATTCTACTAATACTTTGTTAGCATCATCTTTTTCCAAGCATCTTAGTAAAGCATTGTGATTCGGATTTAATGGTGTTTTTTGGGAAAATAGGCAAACGTTATTCGAAGACTTGTGTTTGTAGTCGAAAGTTGTTTTCCTTGGATAAAACTTTCTAACAGGCTATCGTGCATGTCAAATGGAGATCGTATGTCAAACTTACAACCCCGGCAATTTGACGTTCCAATTAGCACCGTAAGGGCCCACAAGCTTTTGGCACTTCATATCTAGGGTTAGGTTTTTGGATGTTTAGGGTTTCTCATTATTTATTCATGGTAAAAAGGCCTTATAGACTCATTGTAATACAATCTAAAGGCATGTATCTATCACATCTCTTCTCAAAGATAAGCTACCATCGCCCAAGCTAGTTTTCTTTCATTCTGAATGTAAATAGTTTTTAGCATTTTCTATTTATTAATTGAATTTTAGTCACCATATCTCTATGTTTATTTAAATATGTATTTCATTGTATTCTTTTATAAATTTAGATCAATAAAATGACATCTTATCCTCACCCATGGGGGTACCTTTGCGCTGTTATTTCAAGGATCCAATCGATCTAATCCCCGGTGCAGCTATATTTAATGGGTCAATCCACCACATCTATCTTCTGGAAAACAAAGAAATCAAGTGGTAGATCTAGGATTTACAAAAAGGGCACATCAAACCAAGTTCCTCACCTTTTGGGGGGGGAATTGTAGTTGTGTAGAAGAAAGATGGGGTCTGGAGAGTTTGCAATGATTATTCGGCATTGAACAAAATCACAATCAGGAATAGATACATGATCCCATGGCTTGATGACCTTCTTGACCAGCTCAAAGGGGCTAAGTACTTCAACAAGATTGGTTTAAATTATGGTTATCACCAAGTTCCAATAGAACCCATGAATGTATGGAAGACCACCCTCAAGTCCAAGGACATTCTCTTTGAATGGTTGGTCATCCCCTTCAAGTTGACAAATGTCCCTACAACTTTTATGAGGTTGATGGATAACATATTGCAGCGTTTCACCAACTCGTTCATGGTTGTATATATGGATGATATCCTCATCTTCAACAAGAGTTGGGAAGAGCACTTACAACATATTTGGTAGGTCCTTCAAACCATGCGACAGCACAAGCTATGTGCCAACCTAGAGAAATGCTCCTTTGGCATGGAATAGGTCCAATATTTGGGCTACATAATTGATTAGCAAGGCACGCATGTGGATTTGCTAACATCCAAGTCATTCAATATTGTCTAGCCCTGACGACTCTAACAAAGCTTCATAGCTTCTTAGGCCTTGCTAATTTCTATCGGAGCTTCATGTTGGGGTTCTCTCATATCACTTGGCTCTTGAGTCAAGTTACCAATTGGAGAGAAAAAGTAAAGTTTTTTTGGTCTGTAGCAGTAAAAGGAATTCATTGAACTGAAACACCACCTTTACTTTGCACCATTCCTTATCTTATCATACCTGCAACAACCATTTGAAATTAAGACAGACGCCTCTGATTATGCTATTGGTGTGGTACTCACTCAGCAAGGGAATCCAATGGCCTATCACAATAAGACGCTCTCTAATATTATTCAAAGGTACCTCACTTATGATAAGGAAATGTATTCTATTGTGAAGGCCTTCTGGTAATGTAAACATTATATTTTGGGGAAGGATATGATCATCCACACAGATCACCAACCTCTTCAATTTATGCAGACATAGCAGAAGTTGCATAACAATTACCATTCGAAATGGTCCACATACCTGCAATAATTCCATATGAACGTTAAATACAAGAAGGGTAGCACCAATCACGTCATAGACTACCTCAGTTGACCTTCGATTGTGACACTAACTATAATTATCAACTCTTGTGGGCATGAGACCTTTGCATGGTCGCAGCTATATGAAAATGACTTGGAATTCACTATCAGCTACAAGATGTTGATGGTTGGAAATCCGATTCCAGACTTCCACCTTTATGATGGTTTGTTGTGCTATATGGGACATCTTTGTGTTCCTTCAAGCGAGCATGCCAAGTTGATTTGGAAGGTGCATTAAAGTTAGGTCACTGGACACTTTCGTGTGGAGAAGATAGTGGCAGTACTACAAAATTATTTTTATTGACCAAAACTATGATAGGATGTTGGAAAATGTATAAGATCTTGTACTGCTTTTACCATCACCGAGCCAACCATTAAGAAGTAAGGCATGTACACTCCTATACCTATGCCTAGTCAACCTTAGGAATCCATCTCCATGGACTATATGTCTGCCCTTACTTCTACAAAGCATGGTAATGACTATGAATTTTTGTTCGTTGATATATTTTCCAAGATGGCCATATTGTTTGCCTCAAGAAAAGTATCATAGCAGAAGCCACTACCAAGCCCTTCTTAGAATGAGTGTGGGTACATTTTGGGATCTCGCAGACCAGTATATCAGATTGGGATAGAAGGTTTCTAAACCATTTTGGTCGAGCCTCTGGTCATTATTAGACACCAAGCTCACGAAGTTTATATTTCACCGTGATTCCACCCCTGGGCTAATGGCCAAAGAGAGGTCGTTAACAAGATGATAGTTCATATACTACGTATGTACAACTCTAAGAATCCACGAACATGGGATGAGATTCTCCCTTATGTGCAATATGGATACAATAGAGCTCTCCATATCTCAACTGGCCACAACCCCTTTTAGGTGGGTCTGGGATTTCAATCATTGTGTCCTATTGATGTTGTAATGCCTCTTGCAACTACACAAACAAAATATGCACATATTCAATCCAAAGCTAATAAGGCTATAAATTTTATTGAACACATTAAGCACATCTTCCAGTAGGCTCATGACATCCTAGATAAATCCAATACTAAGTAAAAATAATCTTATGATAAACATAAGGTGTCAAATAAGTTTTTCTGAAAATAGCAACAAGAAATGCTAAATATAGATGTGCTAAAAATAGCACTGCCATAAATAGCATTTCGGGATACCTTCCTATTTTAGTTAGTCCCTGAACTAAAATAGAGAAGTAAAATTAGAATTTGATCTTAGCAGTTGTTTGTAAAATAATTAATTAATTCATCTTGAGTTAATTAGTTGTAGAAAATCAAACATGAAGTCTATGTGGGGACATGCAACAATTATCCCATTGATTAAGGAATTTATCCCTTAGCTAAAGAGATAAGGATGAGTTGTAATTAGTTAGCTCAGTTAATTGAGTTAAGTCCAGTTAGATTAGTTCAAATAGTTTGTTGAACTAATTGTGAGTTTAGTTAGTTAATGCATGCATGCATGTAACTACTGCACTTTAGATAATTGAATATTCTCTCATAAATAACTCATGCATGTTAGTTCAGACAGAGACCCAGTTGAGATCAAATGATGGGATAGTGTACTATCACTTGCAGGAATATTCCATGGAGGATATCTCTTACATGCAGAAGGAATTCATTCCTTGAGATTTGTGCAGTTACTTCTTCATTTTAGTGAGTGTGTGATGAGGCCAATCACACAAGTGGCATCATTGGACCCCAAGAAAAACTGTGCAAGGAAATAGGAGGCTTGGAGGGCTGAGGGAAGGCATATCTAGTGTCTATTCAGTCTGTGAGTTGTATTGTTTGATTGCAAAGAGAGCAGGATAGCTTGTGAGTTGATTCTTTTGTAATCTGAACATATTCCACTTATATGATAATACAAAGATTGGGGTTTTAGGCTGAGGCTTTCCCTGGGTTATTCTTCTGTGTTCATGTGTGATTGATTTCTCTTCATCTGTTATATGTGTTCTAATTGATCTTGCTCATATTCAATTAAGCTTCCGCAAAGTTTGTTGTAGAAGTAGATCTTATATTTTTCTTTAGTATATTGCATAATCTGTTGATCTATAGTGGGAATTTCTACATGGTATTGGAGCAAAGGTGATCAAATCAAAGAACAATATACAAAGAAGGGAGAAGTTCGAAGTTTCAAGTTCCTAATTATAGAAATCGAGTTCTTATCACATCTCAATTTCACCAATGGCGTTCAACGGTTTAAGTTTCGAGTATGCCCTTGATGGCAGCTCGAATTATATAGCCTAGAAGGATCACATGGAATCAGTATTAGAGGATAACAGTCTAAAAGACTTCATTGATCAAGAAGTCCCCAAGCCGGCAGCAGCTGATGCTACAGAATTGGCAGAATGGAAGAAATGTGTGGCTAGAGAAAGGACAATCCTCCTGGAGGGAGTTCGAGACCACATTGTCTCGAGCCTCCATGGGAAGGAGACACTATTTTCGATGTGGAAAACATTGAAAGATCTATATCAGAACAGCAGCAATCAGAGGAAGCTGGCGCTAAAAGACAAGCTTTGGAAAATCAAGTGTAAAAAGGGTGACACGATCTCTACATATCTGAACAAGCTCACCACCTGCAGGGATGAGCTTGGAAGTGTATGTATCATGACAGTCATTGATGACATGGTGAGTCTTGCACTCCTCTGTCTTTCTAAGAGCTGGCATAGCTACCAAGACTCGGTTAATGAAAGAGAAAAAATACCAGATTGGGAACGAATTTGGTCGGATCTGATGCAGGAAGAGATAAGAAGAAGCACCAGAGATGGATCTTCATCAAAGCAAGATGATGAGGAAAATCTAGCCTTAGCGAGTAAGGGGAGGAAAGGGAAAGGGAAGGCATCCCATCCCAAATCCAGTTCTTCCCATGGTGGGAAGAAGTTTGAAAAATCAAAAGTGCGATTTTTTTATTGTCATGAAGTGGGCCATTATGCTACAAATTGTCCATAGAAGAAATCCAAGAAGGGATCCTAGAAGGGATATGATGGTGAGGCACTAACCTCACAATTTGAGTTGGATTTCTCTCTTATCGCATGCATGGTTTCATCCATGGTGGGATGTGTGTGGTACCTGGATAGTGGAGCTTCATTCCACATGTCAGGTGACAAGAATCTTTTCAGTACCTTGGAGGAGAAGGATCTCTAGATGCGGATCGAGCTGGGTGATGATGGAAAGTACCATGTTTTAGGTGAAGGTACGGTTGTGTTTCAGAGGGAGCATGGAGCTCATCTCACCCTGACTGATGTAAAGTATGTACCAGGTTTGAAGAAGAATCTTGTGTCCATTGCTATGCTAGAAGATAGAGGCTATGATGTAGTCTTCATTAAAGGAAAGGTATTTCTGAGGCATATCGGCACTGGACAGTGCAAGCGAATTGGGATTCGAGTAAAGAATCTCTACAAGATGGAGGTAGATGATTGTGCTACATTAAGTTCCAAAGCTAAGATGGTTCAGAGCCAAGATTTTGGCGAGCTATGGCATAGAAGATTGGGCCACTTGTACCATGGAGCCCTCAAGATCATGCAGCAGATTTCTACTGGACTTCCTAAGGGAAAACTGGAGCAGACAAATACATGCAAATGTTGTACCTTGGGTAAGTATGCGAAATCTTCCTTTCCCGATCGAGATAGTAGAGCTGGAGAAATCCTGTAGTGAGTTCACTCAAATGTTTGTGGACCATTCTCTACAGCCTCCACTGCTAAACAAAGGTACTATGTTACTTTTATTGATGATTTTTCTTGTAGATGGTGGATCTACTTTATGCAAAAGAAGGATCAGACCTTCTTGAGGTTTTTTGAGTTTAAAGCCTTGGTAGAGAAAGAATCTAGAAAGAAAATAAAAGCCTTGCGTAGTGACAATGGTGGAGAGTATGTCTCCCAACAGTTTAAGGACTTTTGCGTTGTAGAAGGAATTAAATGGGAGTTGATGGCACCCCATAACCCACAGCAGAAAGGGGTGGCCGAAAGGAAGAACAGATCAATTGTGGGAGCAACTCGAGCAATGTTGCATGACCAAAGCCTACCACTACATTTGTGGGTTCAGGCATGCAATACAGCAGTATACTTATAGAATAGAAGTTTGCACCATATACTAGGAATGAAGACACCTATGGAGGCCTTTTCCAGGAAGTGACCAGATGTGAGTCACTTCTGAATCTTTGGATCATCATTTTACTGTCATGTGACCAAAGATGCCCAGAAGAAGTTAGATCCAACAGCTGAGTTGGGGATACTTGTGGGGTGCACTAATACACCCCACAACTATCGGGTGTACCTGCCTACCAGTCAGAGGACAATGGTATGCAGGGATCTGAAGTTCGATGAGTAGAAAGCCATGCAAGTATCACTTGAGAGTGAGCTCAAGTTGCATCTAGAGGAGGAACTTTTAGTTCCTAAGGAGGAAGAGCCTCAGATTGATGCGGAGCAGCTACATGCAGAGGATCTGGGAGTGGAGACATCCACTCATGATGAGACTTCCAGAGGTGGGTGGAAACACTCAAGGGAAGATGACAGGTTGATGTTGGATTCACAGGAGAATGTGGGACAGCCATCTTCTCAGTGAAGATAGAGGTGGTTGCCCGAGCGGTACACTGGTTACATGGCCCTAGTTGGGGAGTGTGTAGATATTGAACCTTCTTCATTCGAGGAGGCAGTGCAACAACCAATCTGGGTTGATGCAATGGTAGAGGAGTACGACTCTATCATTCATAACAGTGTGTGGGATGTTGTCCCAAGATCTCAGGGCAAGTCAGTGGTGAGTTCCAGATGGCTTTACAAGGTAAAGCAGGTAGTTGATGGTAGTGTTGAGAAACATAAGGCAATATTTTTTGCCCGTGTTTTCTCATAGGTCGAGGGGATCGACTACATGAGACCTTTGCTCCTGTAGCAAGGTACTCATCTATTAGATCAATGTTGGCACTATCAGCTCAGATGGGTTGGAAGATCCATCAGATGGACATGACGACAACATTCCTCAATGGGAAGATTGAGGAGGAGGTGTACATTGAGCAGCCAGAGGGTTTCGAGACCTTCGATTGTGAATCGCATGTGTGTCAACTCAAGAGGGATTTGTATGGGCTGAAGCAAGCACCCCATGCTTGGTACACTAGGATCGACAGCTATTTCAGTGGGTTGGGCTTCACCAAGAGTGAAGCAGATGTGAACCTTTACCACATCATGGTAGAAGGTAAGCCATTGATCATTTTTCTTTATGTCGATGATCTAATTTATAGGTGATGATCAGCTGATCCAGTCTTGCAAGGAGGACCTTGCAAGAGAGTTCAAAATGAAAGACATGGGCCTTATGCACTACTTTCTAGGCATGGAGGTGTGGCAGAAAGATGGGGAAGTATTTGTGTCTCAAGGAAAGTATGCCAATGAGATACTCATGCACTTTCACATGGAGAACTGCAAGCCCATGCAGACTCCTCCAGTTGTGAACTGGAGGAAGGAGGATGCTACTTCAAGTGAGGTAGTAGCTGCTACTGTTTATCGGCAACTTGTGGGTTCACTTATGTATCTAGTGAACACACGACTAGACTTATGCTTTGCGGTGAACCAGCTGAGTCAAGCTATGGTTCAGCCTACCAAGCTGTTTTGGAAGGCAGCGAAGCATGTGTTGAGATACCTCAGAGGCACATCTCAGTTTGGATTGTGGTATAGACGGACACAGGGAGTGAAGCTTCAGGGCTTCACAGATGCAAATTGGGAAGAGAGTCCATCAAACCAAAAGAGCACTTTCGGAGGAATATTCAACCTTGGTTCAACTACAGTTTCCTAGTACAGCAGGAAACAGAGGTCAGTTGCACTTAGCTCAGCAGAGGCTGAATACATGGCTGCTAGTCAGGCTACATGTGAGGCCATTTGGATGCGGAAGATTCTAGTGGGATTGTTTGGTCAGAGGATGGATCCAACTATGATCTACTACGATAATCAGAGTTGTATCAAACTCTTTGAGAATCCAGTTTTTCATGACAGGTCCAAGCACGTTGATATCCATACCACCATCTTCAAGACTGTGTGGTCAAGAGGATCATGTTGTTGCTGTATGTTTCGACCGAGGAACAGGATGCAAATATTTTGACTAAGGCATTGTCAAAATGCAAGTTTGAGTTCCACAGAGAGAGGATTGGGGTTACTGATAATCCCTTTCTTGTTGAGAGGGAGTGTTGAAAATAGCAACAAGAAATGCTAAATATAGAACTGCTAAAAATAGCACTGACATAAATAGCATTTTGGGATACCTTCCTATTTTAGTTAGTCCTTGAATTAAAATAGAGAAGTAAAATTTGAATTTGAACTTACCAGCTGTTTGTAAAATAATTAATTAATTCATCTTGAGTTAATTAGTTGTAGAAAATCAAACATGAAGTCTATGTGGGGACATGCAACAGTTATCCCATTGAATGAGGAATTTATCCCTTAGTTAAAGAGATAAGGATGAGTTGTAATATTGAGTTGTAATTAGTTAGCTCAAGTTAACTAAGTTAAGTCCAGTTAGATTAGTTCAAATAGTTTGTTGAACTAATTGTGAGTTCAGTTAGATAATGCATGCATGCATGTAACTGCTGCACTTCAGATAACTGAATATTCTCTCAAAAATAACTCATGCATGTCAGTTCAGACAGAGACCCAGTTGAGATCAAATGATGGGACAGTGTACTATCAGTTACAGGAATATTCCATGGAGGATATCTCTTGCATGCAGAAGGAATTCATTCCTTGAGGATTGTGCAGTTACTTCTTCAGTTTAGTGAGTGTATGATGAGGCCAATCACATAGGTGGCATCATTAGACCCCAAGAAAAACTACAAAAGGAAATAGGAGGCTTTGAGGGATGAGGGAAGGCATATCTAGTGTCTATTCAGCCTGTGAGTTGTATTGTTTGATTGCAGAGAGAGCAGGATAGCTTGTGAGCTGATTCTTTTTGTAATCTGAACATATTTCCACTTGTATGATAATACAGAGATTGGGGTTTTAGGCTGAGGCTTTCCCTGGGTTATTATTCTGTGTTCATGTGTGTTTGATTTCTCTTCATCTATTATATGTGTTCTAATTAATCTTGCTCATATTCGATTAAGCTTCCGCAAAGTTTGTTGTAGAAATAGATCTTGTATTTTGCTTTACTATATTGCATAATCTGTTTATCTATAGTGGGAATTTCTACAAGTTTCAAGTGGGTGATAAGGTTTGGTTGCATATGTAGAAGGAACACCTTTTCGAGGCCCATAGGAAGATTTGTCCACTCTGATATCGGCCTTACACCATCGCCAAGGTTGTAGGTGACAATGCTTTCAAGCTAAGTATCCCACCATTCCTTGGCATTCACCCAAAATTCAATGTGGACTTCCTTCGGCCATACTTTCCATCATTGTTAGACACATCATACATTCTTGAGTAACTAACACCAAGTGAGCTCAACCAAAATTACATTGAACATGCCATAACTGATTGGATCATGGATACACAAATTAAGAACACTTGCTAACAAATGATCAAACTGTATCAGGTTTTCAATGTCAGATAGCTCCTCCACCAAGGCAAGCGGCTCATCAGGGACTGAGTTCAACAGAAGTTTCCTTACCTCGTGGAGGCACTCAATGTAATAGGGACCATTACTTCCTTGGGGGGGATGATCTAGGTGGATATTGGTGGCCACCCACCTATTCCACTTGGACTCCCAACATTATTTTCTATCAGTTTCCTATTTTCCATCACAATTTCCTATTTCAACATTTTTTTATTTTTGGCAATGTTTCAGGACCTAAACTTCTAGAGTCATTTTGAGGCCCTAAATAGTGTTTTTTTTGGGGAAAGGAGCAAACTAAATACATATTCTTAATTTTGTAGTCAAAAATTGTTGTCCTCAAATATTCCTTTCTAACGGGATATCGTGTGCACTAAACATAGATCATATGCCAAAATAACGACCTTGGGAAGCCTTGGGAAGTTGACGTTCCAACTAACCCCATCGGGGCCCACAAACTTTTGGTGCTTCATCTCCTAGGGTTAGATTTTTGGATGTTTAGGGTTTATCATTATTTATTATTATAAAAAGTCCTCAAAGACTCATTGTAAGATATTCTATAAGGCAAGTAGCCATCACATCTCTTCTCAGAGATAAGCTACCATCACATAAGCTAGTTTACTTTCATTTTGCATGTGAACAGTTTTCAACATTTGCTATTTATTAATTGAAGTTCAGTTTCATTGTATCTTTATGTTTCAATTTTAAATATGTATTTAATTTCATTCTTTCATAAATTTGGATCATATTGTCATAATTTCTGCAAAACAACACCCCATCAATGAGTTGGTATTGAGTAGCTTTGAGCCTTAATGATCTCTTTTCTTTTGATTCAAAACAATTTGGAGTGATTGCATAGTTGACATAGAATTACATATCATTGTACTAATATTTAGATGACATAGGCACATAAAATAATTCTTTAACATTCATTTCAGCCTCAATCTCCTAGCCTAATTTTTCTTTTGTTTGAGAACCTTCTAATCGATTTATAACTTGCAAATACCTTGTACTCTAATAATGTTTCTAGACGTTACCTCTATACCTTTTTCCCTTTCATCTCCCAATCCTTTCAAAACTAATTGACGATGTACAATAAGATATGAAAAAATAACTTTCGTGTGTGATTTCAGTAGATATGATTAAAAGTGTTTCAATTCTTTAAGGAAACAAAAGCATTCTTTTCCAATTTGAGATATCTTAATTCAACTAATTGCATATATTAAAATTATGCAATGGATTTTTAAATTGAACTAAAAGATTATTTTTTTCACAATTCTAGTCAAACAAGGCGCTTTTCTTGATCCTATCTTAGAGTGGTTTAACTATATTGGGAAAATTGGGGAAAACTTCTCACAAATTTTATTTTCCCTAAAAAATATTGTAGACCTTTTATTGTGAGGAAAAGTAAACTACAAAACAATTTATGTTTTCTTTGGCTCTATCATAATACCAAATTTGGGTACAACAAAGCCTAAAATTTTACCTTTTGTTACTATGAACATAGTTTTCTTTAGGTTGAGATATATGACATACCTTTGGAAGTGATCATTTTTTTTCTTAGATGATGTACATAGTGCTTTCTATCCCTTAAGGAGATTGTTACATCATCCAGATATATTATTATTGATTTATTAACTAGTCCCCCAGTAATGTCCACTTCCCTTTGAAATGTGGCAGCAATGTTAATTAATTTGAAAGAATTTTTTTTTATTCATATGTTCCCCATTTCATCCTAAAATTGGTTCATATTTGATGATCATATGCTACTAAGACATGGTTGTAGCCTAAATAGCCATCTAGAAGAGACAACATTTCAAAACCTAAAACACACTCAAGGATATGTTCCATGGGTGGAACATGGTAGTTATCTTTCTCTAATGATTTTTTTAGATTTATGAAATCATGCAAATCATGATTTCCCATTCTTCTTCCTAACAAGACCAATATTGAATACCCACTAAAAATGTTGAATGAGAAATATTATTTTGTTTCCAACAACTTATCAAGTTCTTTTTTAATTTGTTCCATCCTTGGATGCATCTTTCACGCTTTTTGTTGAGCATTTACATGTCTTTTGAGTGGCATCACACGCTTAATTATTTTAGTGTTTTAGGTATTTAAATCATTATAAGTCTAGGAAAAAATATCTCTGTATTCCCAAAACAAATTAATAAATGCAACTATCTTAGTAGGTGTGCATTCAATAACTAGATTAATATTTTAGTGTTTTAAGTATTTAAATCATTGTAAGTGTAGGAAAAAATATCTCTATGTTCCCAAACAAATTAATAAATGAAATTATCTTAGTAGGTGTGCATTCAATAACTAGATTAATATTTTGCAGGTCTTATTTAGTACCAATACTAATCACCCATATTGCATCAAATAGTTATTATTTTTATAGTTTTTACCCTTCAAACCTATCTAGTAAATCACAATATTTCTCCATTTGAACCATATATTTAGTAATTATGTTCTTTCTCTTTGGTTCAACATTAGGAGACAATGCATTAATTTGATCTTCATGTTCATTTCCATTGATGATTAATCTCTTAAAAGTATATTCTTATGTAAGGAATTCCAAAATCTAGGCATCATCATCAAAAACTCTCCAATTTGCAATATTTTCTCGTATTGAAGGCCTAAAAATTAGTCCAATAGAAAACTTGTGAGGAGAAAAGTTTTCTGATGGTAATAATCTAGAAGATATTTTTGAAATTAAATTAGCAAATACATTTTGAATTCAAAGTATAGACAAAAAAAAAAAAAAATATGTAAGTTTGGCAGGACTACATCTTCATCATGTCCAATATATCACCCCGGTCGTGGCATGCAATTGAACTGGTGACTTCACATCAAGGAGTGCCTTAACAGAACACCTGATCACCATCTATCCAAAAACCCATGGACAAGTATAGACATAATATTGAATGAATCAAAATTAAAAATAAGATTTCATACCTCATCTTTGTAATTCTTAAGGCATTTCGAAACACAATGAATTGAATTTATTACTTGCTTGATAACTATTTTCATATCACCTATTACCTTGAGTTATTTAACATCCAAACCAATGACTTTTTTAAAACAATCCTCATACTTAGCAATGTTATTTGTGCATTGGAACTCCAAGTGAAAAGCCATCATTATTTGTTTCCTTGAGGATATCTAACAACGAATCCAGCCCCTACACCTCAATTGACTTAAAGTCATCAAAGAACACAGGCCAAAACCTTTTATTTACATATAAATTTGATAAATCCAAAAATGGGTTAATGCATGACTTTACATAATTTATAGAATTATCTACAACAATATAAGTTGAATGAAGGATCTCATATTGACTGTACACATCTACAAAAGTTGACTCAGTCAATAATAAAATTTCCAAAAAAAGAGTCAAAATAATAGCAGCCAAGTGTGAGTTAGAGAGCATAATAGGATAACCTACATCATTCAAATTAGTACATGCATACTTCATATGCCTCTCTCTTTCTACTTTTGTTTGATTAAGTTTACCATTGCATGGTAACCAAATACGTAACTGATTTGTTGAAAAATATATATTTAACTTTGTAGCTATATCCTTGCTTAATAACATGCCATATTACTTAGGAATATCGACGAACACTATATCTATAATCTGATAGAATTTGAATTAGAGGAAAGTCTAAATTTAATTCACCTATAATTTTATAATTTGAATAACGTAGTTGAATAATTCAAATAGTTGATTTACTAGGTTCTATATTCAATTTTTTACCTACTAAATATGTCATAATATCCCACAAAATATGTATGTACATTTCAATTATAAATTGTAAATATTTAACGAGAATGATGAAATATTTGAACTAATTTTTTCCTCTATTAATACAACATTTATATTTAATATAACTTATATGTATAAGAGGTTAGTAAAAATAGCTTTACTGATTAATTTAAATATATTAATTAAAATTAACCATATTTCATTCATAAATATGTTCAATTTACAAACTATAAGAA
>APFE031642280.1:30201-42225 GCA_000404065.3 Pinus taeda
ATTATAAACCCTAGGATTAATATTATAAGCCCTAAGATTAATATTATAAACCATAGGGTTAATATTATAAACCCAAATATTATAAAACATAGTATTAATATATGAAACCTTGATATCATAGACATTAAGATTAATATTATAAATCCTAATACTAATATATTAAAGCCTAATTTTAATATATTATACCCTATTATAAACCTTAAGATTAATATATTAAACCTTGTCTTTAATATATTAAACCCTAGGATTATAAACCATATGATTAATATTATAAACTTTAGGATAATATTAAACCCTGGGATTAATATTGTAAATCCTAGGATTATAATCCCTATGATTAATTTTATAAACCATACGATTAATATTATAAACCCTAGAATTAATATTATATCCTTCATATTAAAATCCAATAATATAACCCTAATATGAAGACCCTATACTAAAACCCCAATATTAAAACCCTATACTACAACTGAAATATTAAAACCTGATAATATAACCCTCATATAAAACTCAATGCTAAAATTGTAACATACCTCGATAAACATCGTGTAAAAATACATAGGATTAGAAAAAAATTACATAATCTACTAGCATGTAACATTCTAAATTACTTATTCCATATTCCTTTACTAACCATTAGATAAAATATTCATCATTACATAAAGTAAATTTATAAATGGAATAGCAAGTTACATAACATAACAACCATTGTTATAGCATAATAATATAAAGCTCCATGCTGTAATATTATATCATTATCGTTGTTCATTTAATTAGGCTGGTTAGTCACATGTTTGATGATGTAAGTGTTAATGTCATGCAAGAAAGAAACATCGTTAGAATGGCACAAAATCAAACACGTAATTGGACACCGATATACCCTCGAAACCCAGTAGGGAAAAACCAACAAACGTTTAATTTTATTAAACGTCTTGTGAGGGTGTTCACCCCTCACTCAATGGTTGTAAGGGAGTCGATCCCTTTACCATTTTCATAAAATATTACAAAGAAATATTATCTTAAATATTGCATAACTAGCTAGAATCTATTACATTAATCATGATATCATTTACCTACAAATCCTCGAACATTATGTCTTTGTGGTCTAGTTCTTCCCATCAGTGGATTATCCTGCAGTTGAAATTCCTTAATTCTACTTGGACTACTAGTTATTTTCCTGCCATAATATTAATGACAATTTTTCCTTCCCATGAATTACAATCCTTCCTGTAATCACTATTGTCAGCAAAATCTGACATCTAAATATCATAATCTTTTACTAGTTATGCTTCAAACATCTTTTCATGTGCATAATTAAAAAGCATAAAAAGTACTGAGACTTTCCCCTTTATTAACATTGCACATACATTAATCAAAAGTACATAACTTCACAAATATGTATGTTTATCCATGCATGTGTATGGTTATGAACAATGCCTAACCATTCAAATTCCAGCATGCATAAGGTTAATTGCATAAAGATCACCAAAGCATGCTCATTCATCCACTCTTCACGTGCATCATAAGAAAAGGAGTAAATACATTTTACCTTTAACCACCTGAGTACAGTAATATTAAAAGATTAAATAAGGTAGTATTTAAAAGAAATTTCATGGTTATCATTATTTCTTCACACAAGAAGAGGGAAACATTTTCCAAAAGTTATACATCATAACTAATCTTATTTTCTTTACCTATGATCACATTCTTTTCCAAGAGAAATTAGCCTGACCACTAATATATTGATGCTTGTAAACACATATTCTTTTTCAAAGGAATCTATCACCATAACTATTATTCCTTTGCATATGAGCAAAAATTCTTTCTTAAGAAATATAATACATTAACTCTTTTTTTGTGCATACAAACACTTGTTCTTTTCAAGCACACTAGTACAACAACTAAAATTTTATGTTTATAAATACATATTTTCTTCCAAAAAAATTAACATGTTAACCGTTGTTTTGTGCACCTCAACAACTATTATTTTCAAGAAGTCTAACACAATAGCCATTCTTTCCATGCATGCAAAAACACAGATTTCTTTTCCAAGAAATCAAAAGCATAGTAACTATTTTTTCATGCATGCAAACACGTGCTTCTTTTTCAAGAAATCAAATGCATAATAGCTATGCTTTCATGCATGTAAACACTTGTTTCTTTTTCAAGAAATCAAATGCATAATATCTATTCTTTCATGCATGCAAACACATGTTTATTTTTCAAGAAATCAAATGCATGGTAGTTATTATTTTATGCATATGTATATACATATTTTTTTTCAAAATTCTAACACAATAACTAATCTTGCTTACAAATACCTAAACTTTCCAAAATAAATGTGACACAATAGATATTATTCTTGTGCATGCAAATGTGTAAACTTTCCAAAAGAAATATATCTTAATTGCCAATATTTTGATTATGCAACGCATATTTCTCTTTTAATAGGATCTAACAATTTCTTTTGTATATGTGAAAACCTTCCCTTTTATAGGAAAACTAATGCAATTAGTGATTGTTTATCTAAATATGTATTATTTTCAAATAAAATAGTTGTTTTCTTGGTGCAAATAAACATAGTGAACTTATTTGTATGGTCTGCCCTTTTTCTACCACATGAGTACACTCGACATGGCCAAATGAGCAGTGACCACCCATGATGACTTGTGGCAGTTAAGGTGGGTATTTACACTGGATTTGCAAACAACAAGCTACTTGGTTCCTCCAATGATGATTGTGCTTGCTTCTTCAAATAGCATAGTTTTCTCATGGCTACATAATAAAATAAAAGAGGTACATACGATTCCTTTTACGAATAGTGATCAAAACAACAGTTATCCAAATGGCACAATAAGGTTGTATATATCAAGACGAGTCTGCAAACCCTCGAGTGCTTATTCCTTCACAAAATAAATCAATTTCACTTGAAAAAACTTATGGCAGTAAACCCTCTCTTAAGGAAACCATCTACTCTACCTGTTAAACAACAAAAAAAATCCTTTGGGATTATCGATCGCCTGACCTCTATCTTCCATCACTCCATCTGCCACAAAACCCTCGTGAAAATCATCATAAGCCTTTCTATCTACCATTCACACATGTTTCAAACCATATTAGCATGTAGGATATAGATTCTAACGTGTTGTACATAAAATTCAAGTAAAAAGTAATGACACTACCAAGCCTATACATAGAGGAAGAGCATTAATATAGATTAGATCCTTCCCTCTTGTGCTCGCACCATATGTGAAACATTTTCTTGGCTTGAAACCAATTTACAACAGTTTTTGGTGGTCAATTGTTCGCAATTATTCTTAGCTTGTCTACATATTTATTATTAAATTAACAATATTTTCTCAAAGAGTTTTTACGAAATTTTACGGCCAGGATATTACATACTCCCCCCTTAAAGACAACATTGTCCTTGACATTTATAATTAACTTTTACTTAATACATCTATCTCAGAACAACCAAAATGAAGGATTTTACTTCCAAGAGTACCATTAAATGAAAAAATAATGTTTTTATCTATAATCATAAGCATTTATATCTATAAAAATATTCAGATTTTACTTCAATCACTTAGCCATTATTCAAGAAAAACAAAGTATCCATACCAAATTACTATTACTTACCAATTACTCTCGGAAATCATGGTCACATTACTCAATAATTTCAATCATAGGTGGTTTATGAGTTGTGGAAAGAACTCTAAGAATGGTTTGACAACCCAATAGCAAGCACCTAGGGTGGTTTCACAGCCTCCATGGCAAGCACCCTATAATGTATGATCAACAAATTCAATATAATCACAAAATTTCCAATCATTAACAATGTCAGGTGATATTTTAATCACAATGCTTCTACAAGTACTCAGAGAGCACCTAGATCTCTAATCATCAAAATGATCAATAACTGTACCAAGTGCATATTGTCTTAGCCCCCGCTAAAGACATCCACACAGTACTTCTACAAGTACTCAGAGAGCACCTTGCTCTCTAATCATAAAAATGATCAATAATTGCACCAAGTGCATATTGTCTTAGTCCCTTCTAAAGAAATTCACACGATTAGTAATATAATAAAGGAAATACACTTCCATTAATTCCTTTTCGAGCACTAGGCTCCTTTAATGTCAAGATGGACGTAAAATTCTTACACAATCATATAGAAAATTCATTTTTAACACAACACTTATCTAATTAGCTAAGTTATTCGGTTATGAGAACCACAGTGGGCAAAAGAATGTTCCTCCCAACAAATGGGAATTGGTTTCTATAACCATATTGATCCAATTTCATATCCAGAACAATTCTCTGGCAGAGGCCATACTAGGTCCACCTAGGGCTTCTCTAACCACACTAGGTCTAGCCTAGGATTTCACTGACCACACAAGGTTCAATCTGGAATTCCACTAACCATACCAAGTTCATCTCAGAAATTCCACTGACTACACACGGTCCAATATAGTATTCCTCTTGGCAATGTTATGCCTATTTCTCCGATGGCATCCTGTCTATGAGGAATTTAGAGCTCAATATCTCACTCTTTCGGCCTCCTCCAACAAGTTTCAAAACCCACAAAGTTGCCTTAGGTTCCCCCCCTCACCATCTTAGCCAACTCTTTTCCCTTACTAAGATCATTTATCTATAGGGAGAGGAAATATGGGCATGCAACCACCATCAACCCATAGCCCTCCTTTGGCCTTTCACAAGTGTCCCATAATTTTCTGGCATGTGAAATTCTCTTTAACACCTTTTCCCACTGTAATTTACATAACTGGCCATATACACATTAACATTTAAGAAAAAAGAACATTGTTAGATCTAATAACTTTGTGATCCATAATGTGGATAGAAGTCTTTCGGATTAATCACATAGTTAGGATTTGGTTGACGTTTTGAACCAACTAATGTGGTTCATCCTCAGGACAAGGTATTCATAAAAAGGAACATTTATTTACATCATGTATTCATACATGACACTCATGATGGGTCCCATAATCTGTAAAATTAAATTTGACAAGAATTCATAGCTGACATCTCATATCATACAAGTGGCATTCATTTCAAATTTTCCACATAAAAACCATCACGCAATTTAGAAAAACATTTACCATATCTTACATATCATAACCTTACACCTTCTCATTTGCAGTTGAAAATCGCATTGCAAATTTTTACCTTTCACAAGTCCTTAAGTTCTACGTTACTGGAACATCACTATGTTTCCATTAAGCTACCCTTGCTTAATCACACTAGCAACATTAGTCATAACTGCATTTGATAGAAACATACCTTCTACAAAATACAGTTATTTACAAAATATCTTGTCAATTCAACATTTCAACAGTGTAGAAAGGTATTGGTCCTATCCATATTTCATAAACCATTTCTATGCATTAAAATTATAACAAATAAGGATACATTTTCCAAATGCTACATCCAAGGAACTTAAAAACAAAGTTTCCATGAAGTTGTTTTCCAATAATAGTTAAGGGAATATGACCTTCAAAAATACCATAGTCATTAATTCATTTAAAATGACACTTCATTTATGCATATTTATCTAATCAACAGTCATTATGCATCATTACCAAATTCAAGTAAATCACACAGGCTTTTCTTAGTTAAACAAACTAGTAATGCCATCGGGTTCAAACTACAATAGCATTCATACACACTGGGTGAAGCTTTAGAGGATGAAATTAACATATTTGTTAGATGTATGATGCATACCAGCTAACATCATCATTGAAACATGAATTTGTAAAGTTGTCATTTGAACAAACAAGGTAATCAACATGATCTGATTACTACTAGTTCTATCATTAAGTTGATAGAACCATCAAATCAGTCACTTTAACGATGCTATTGTATCATGAACAAAGTTCTTCCTAAGTTTCGAGAACTTGCATTCATATATGTGCATTGTTTAATCAAGCAATCACTTTCGCAATCATTGTAGTTTCTTGCGTACAATCTTATTATTCATAAAATCATATGCAAAGCTTTATTCATATGAAACATCAAATTATCATTAATTTTTAAATGTCGATAAAAATTATGGTAACAATCCAAACAATCCCCAAATTCAACAGTGTATTGTCACCATTAGAATAATCTACCATAATCACATTGTTTACCATTTTAATAACACTCTTCAATTAAGAACTGAATAATGCAGATTCCCATATAGTTTTTCAACTTACCACCAACAATGATATCATGCAATACTAAATAATCAATGTTACTAACCATCATAACTCAATCAAAATCCATGACAAGACTCAATCGTCAATTAGTCATTACAATCAAGACCTTAACACTTTATTCATTCTTTATAAATAGTGCATTGTAACTTTAGTTTTTTTTTTTAAATGGACCATAATCATTATCATAATAGTATGCATGAAAAGGTTAGTATTGAATCCACACTATCACTACTAAGTGCTCAAGGTTGTTTATAGATGCAATAGAGGTTTTATTGTATTTTATATGCATCAAGATTCAAATACCATGAGCACAATTTTAACGTAAACATTATTACTTTATATTCTTTAATGTGGTTACTAACATCATCATGCATGTCATATCAAATGCAATCTAATGCATATATCTTCATGTAATCTTGTTAAAATCATACTTGAGCTTATTTCCAAAAGCATCATACCTCCACTTCTTCTCTACTTACCGATTCCCAAAAGGCACTAATGCTATGACCTGGCTCTAATACCACTTGTAACATCCCCTGTAAACCTCGTGTAAAAATACCTAGGATTAGAAATTTTTACAGAATCTACTATCATGTAACATTCTGAATTACTTATTCCATATTCCTTTATTAACTATTAGATAAATTATTTCTCAATGCATAAAGTAACATTACAAATGGAATAGCAAGTTACATAACATAACAACCACTATTATAGAATAATAATATAAATATCCTTGTTGTAATCTTACATCATTATTGTTGTTCATTTAATTAGGTTGGTTATTCACATGTTTGATGACGTAAATGTTAATGTCATGCAAGAAAACAACATCATTAGAATGGCACAAAAGAAAACACATCATTGGACACTAATACACCCTTGAAACCTCGTAGGGAAAAACCAGCAAACGTTTAATTTTATTAAACATCTCATGAAGATGTTCACCCCTCACTCAATGGTTGTAAGGTATTCCATCCCTTGACCATTATCATAAAATCTTACAAAAAGATGTCATCCTAAATCAAGCATAACTAGCTAGAAGCTATTATATTAATCATGATATCATTTACCCACAAATCCTTGAACATTATGTCTTTGTGGTCTAGTTCTTCCCATTAGTGGATTATTCTACAGTTGACATTCCTTCATACTGCATGGACTACAAGTTCTTTTCCCACCATAATGCTAAAGATAATATATCTTTCACATGAATTACAATCCTTCCTGCAATCATTATTGTCAACAAACTTTGACATCCAAATATTAAATCGACTAGTTATGCTTCAAGCATCTTTTCATGTGCACAATTAACATGCATACAAAGTATTGAGACTTGTCTCTTTATTAACACTGCACATACATTAATCAAAAGTACATAACTACCCAAACATGTTTATTTATCCATGCATGTGTATGGTTATGAACCTTGTCCAATCATTCAAATTCCCACATGCATAAGGTAAATTGCACAAAGATCACCAAAGCATGTTCATTCATCTACTCTTCACATGAATTATAAGAGAAGGAGTAAATACATTTTACCTCTTCCCACCAGAGTACATAATATTAAAAGATTCACTAAGATAGCATTTAAAATAAATGCAATGATGATCACTATTTCTTCACACAAGAAGAGGGAAAAACTTCCAAAAATCTATACATCATAACTAATCTCATTTTCTTTACCTAAGGACACATTCTTTTCCAAAAGAAATTAGCCTAACCACTAATATCTTGATGCTTGTAAACACATATTATTTTCCAAAGGAAGTTAACACTATAGCTATTATTCCTTTGCATATGAGCACAAATTATTTTTCAAGAAACTTAATACATTAGCCATTATTTTGTGCATACAAACACTTGTTCTTTTCAAGCAAACTAATACAACATCTTATCTTTTTATGTTTATAAACACATATTTTGTTCCAAAAAAATTAACATGTTAACCATTTTTTTGTGCACCTTAACACCTATTCTTTTCAAGAAGTCTAACATAATAGTCATTATTTCCATGCATGCAAAAACACATTTCTTTTCTAATAAATCAAGAGCATAGTAGCTATTCTTTCATGCATGCAAACACATGTTTCTTTTTCAAGAAATCAAATGCATAATAGTTATTCTTTCATGCATGAAAACACATGTTTATTTTTCAAGAAATCAAGTGCATAATAGTTATTCTTTCATGCATGCAAACACGTGTTTATTTTTCAAGAAATCAAATGCATGGTAGTTATTCTTTTATGCATATGTAAATACATATTCTTTTTCAAAATTCTAACACAATAATTATTCTTGCATGAAAATACCTAAACTTTCCGAAAGAAAGCTGACACAATAGATATTATCCTAGTGCATGCAAATGCGTAAACTTTCCAAAAGAAATATATCGTAATACCCAATCTTTTATGTATGCAACACATATTTATCTTTTAAGAGGATCTAGATATTTCTTTTGTAAATGTGAACACCTTCCCTTTTCCAAGAAAACTAATGCAATTAGTTATTGTTTCTATGCAGTTGAATATGTATTATTTTCAAATAAAATAACTACTTTATTGGTGAAAATAAACATAGTGAACCTATCTCTATGGTCCACCCTTTTTCTACAGCATAAGTAGACTCAAAATGGCCAAATGAGCAATGATCACCCATGATGACTCATGGAAGTTAAGGTGGGTATTTATGGTGGATTTGCAAACAAAGAGCTACATTACTTTTCCAGCGATGACAGTGGTTACTTCTTCAAAGAGCATAGGTTGCTCATGACTACTTAATAACATAAAAAGGAGCATGCAATTCCCTTATGAATGGTGATCGGAACTGTTGTAGCTAAATCTAGCACCCTATGGCACGAGTGTTGTAGGAGAGATAGAAAGCCCCCTAGAGACAACCTCTGGATTGATTGTAGACCAGTGCCTAGGACATATTAAAGAGAGGAGCGCTTAATATATAATTTGTGAGGGGTTTTCAGCACTCCAATTGTCACGTAAAAAGGTAATAGGATGGGCTTGGTTCAATAAGCCTTCACTGAGGTAGTTTCAAGCCAACACATGGATCCAAATGTTGGGGGTATATTTGGGGCAATCTCAAAGTGAAATGGCCTCTTATTCTAGTGGCCAACACACAACAATGAGATAGCTTAAAACTGAAGTTGTAGAAATGGTGGAGAGGAGGAAAGGAAGGAGGGAAGTAGATGCATAGGGTTGTAACAAACAGAATCCTAAGCAGCAATGTTCCAGCATAAATATGGAATTCGATGTATAGGGCCCTAAACAACATAGAATCCTAAGAAAATACTTTCCAATAGAAATATGGAAGAGGGAGGAGGTGGAGTGATAGAAACAGCGGAGTACTTATTGAAGTTTCATGCCTATGACGTGGGTACCTCTATCACCAAACAGTGCAAGAAAGGTTGTGCTCATACAAGTATTGCAGGCTAATCTAATAACACAAGTAAATCTGTAGTTACTACAGGTACTGTAGGATATTGAACAACACAAGTAAATCTGTAATACACACAGGCACTATTCTCTATTTAGTAGCCAGGGTAAATCCATGAACCAAGGAGAAACCAACAATCTCATTACACTATTTTAGAGAAGGAAAAACATCTTATGAAATGAGGTTACAAAAGGGAAAACATACAACACATCAATCATGCTTGGGATCAACAGGGAAATTTCATTTATCTTAAAGGGTCCAAATAACCAGTCCATACATTCAACACGATATCAGTGAAGCCCCCATGAAAGACAAATTGAACCAAAATGGCATCTCAGAATTCAGACCTTGCGGGTGGGAAATTCTCGCACTAGCCAACCCTTGTTAAAGTTTTTTCCCCCCTTTTTATAAGAAGAGGGCGAGCTGGAAATACAGTTCACAAAATATCTGAGCCAGAGCTCCAGCTGTCCTGCTAGATTAGATGTCTCGGCTCATGTAAGGCGTTGTTTTCCAAAAAGATTGATCCGGATTTATACAGGAGCACAATAATTATAGAGATAACCATAAACACAAAGATGTAGTGGAAATAATACTTCATTTCATTAATGTAAAATACTGAGGTATGCTTACAAACAGAAAATGGAAATAAACAGCTAGGGTGATGGTAGCTTATCTCTGAGAAGAGATGTGGTGGCTACATGCCTCTGAACTGTGTTACAATAAGGCTTGAAGGCCTATTTATTGTTGAGAAACACTGCAAAACCCTTCACATCCCAAAACCTAACCCTAGAAGATGAAACGCCAAATTGTGGGGCCCCATTTGGGTAAATTGGTACATCAATTTCCCGGGGTTGTAACTTAGGCATACGATCTCCGTTTGACGCGTACAATAGCTCGTTAGAAAGATCTATCCGAGAAATATAACTTTGGGAAGGGCAACATGGGGTCCATCAACCCATGTTGCCCCTAGATTTCCCAAAAAACGTCGTTTAGGGCCTCAAAACGGCTCCGGAAGTTCAGGACCCGAAAAACTGTAAAAATAGTAAATTGTGCTACAATTTAGGAAACTGAAAAACTGAAAGAAACAGTTGTGGGGGTCCAAATGGGATAGGTGGGTAGCCACCAACATCCACCTGGATCATTCCTCCCCCCTTAGGAAGCAATGGTCCCCATTGCGTTGAGTTCCCCTATCTGCTGAACTTGTTCTGCATTCTCTGATGTGTCCAGTAATGGTGGGAAGCATGGTCGATGATGGTCCACATTGAACACTTGGTGCAGGCAAAGGAATAGAGGAATGTTGTGCTCCAAAGCATTATTTTCCATAGCCTTAGTAATTGTGTAAGGACCATGTCGGCGTGGTCGGAGCTTCCAATGGGCTCTTGTAAGGCGTTCTTTCTGCAGATGCAACCAGACTTTGTTGCCCACCTGAAGCTTGTGTGGTACCCCTGTGGGTGAGGAGAAGTTGTTCCTGTGTTCTGTCATGACCGTATTCCTTTGTTGCTATTGCTGCGTGGATGAACCCTTAGTGGGCATCATGGATGTGGTGATGATCTTCCTCTTACTTTGGGAGCGAACCAGACAGATGAATTTCCTAGTCTGGGAGATGAGCTTGTTGCCTTTCTTAGCAATGATAAAAGAGGTAGTGGTAGGTGGGGCTACCTCCAGTATCCTATATAATGAATTACACAAAGAAATAATGATAGCACGAGGCCTTGACTCATACACAGCATGTCGCCTCCACAAGTATGGTTGGCCTAATAGTACATCACAAACGTTCTTTCTGCAGATGCAACCAGACTTTGTTGCCCACCTGAAGCTTGTGTGGTACCCCTGTGGGTGAGGAGAAGTTCTTCCTGTGTTCTGTCATGACCGTATTCCTTTGTTGCTGTTGCTGCGTGGATGAACCCTTAGTGGGCATCATGGATGTGGTGACGATCTTCCTCTTACTTTGGGAGCGAACCAGACAGATGAATTTCCTAGTCTGGGAGATGAGCTTGTTGCCTTTCTTAGCAATGATCAAAGAGGTAGTGGTAGGTGGGGCTACCTCCAGTATCCTATATAATGAATTACACAAAGAAATAATGATAGCACGAGGCCTTGACTCATACACAGCATGTCGCCTCCACAAGTATGGTTGGCCTAATAGTACATCACAAACATCCAGAGGTGTAACATCACACAATACCTCGTCTGTGAAGGGCTTAATGCTGTAGGGAAGGCGGCACTGCTGGCGAACTTTGAGATCTCGTCCTTCATGAAGCCACCCGATACTGTACGGCTGTGGGTGTGGTGTAGTCGGTAGGCCCAAACGCTTCACGACCTCCACTGAAATAAGGTTCTTTTGGCTGCCACT
>APFE031642288.1:676-19996 GCA_000404065.3 Pinus taeda
TTTTTCAATGTTTTCTTCAGAAACAGTTATGAGCTTGTATTCTTAAATGATCTGGTTTACGCTGTTTCTTTCACATATGAGTGCATGTCTTAGGAATTCTTAACTGCTCCGGGATCCCACTCATCCACTCCTCCTCTTTGTCAGCATGATGAAATGATTCTCCTTTGCCTTTCATCCCTGATGTTCACTCCGTACTTTCAGCAGACAGAGAATTGTATCCTGTGTGGCTATCCCGCTCCGTATCCCCTTGTGACCAAGAAAACGCTCGCAAGCCTCAATTTGTGACTCCATTCCCAATGGTTCGAAACTTATCACACCATACCGTGCCTCTTTGTTCGAGAATCCTACCTTCTTTCCAATCACAATCAACACTCCCTTGAAGTCAGAATGCTAGCCTAAAATCATCAACTAAGGTTGAATTAAAAGGAGAGAGCCCTCTCTGATTGCAGGTGGGCTAGAACTTGCAATCAGAAGATTGGTTTGTGGTTACCTCGGCCGTATCCCTATTAGGAGCCTAGGGACAACCTGAGTGATAACGATACCAACAAGGGTTATAGTGATTCCCATCTAGGTGAAACCATGAGTATTTATTGCATGTATTGATCCTCGATTGTAGTTTTACTTGCCTAATGACAAATTACTATGGTTTCTAATAGATGTTGGAACATGTCTCTAGCTTGCGAATATTTCTTTAAGAAAAGTCAAAAGTAGGCCATAATTTTTTTTTTCTCTAATACCACTTGTAGTGTAACTGATAGAAATATTCAAAACATAAGTGTAAATAACATCCAGGTATTTAAATGATCGTAATAAAAATAAAGAGCACAATGATAAAGAAGCAAAATATGATACATTTATTACCAAGAGCATGATGTTCACTTACCTCCTCGAGAGGGAAACCTCAAAATAAATAAAGTACAATAATTTTCCAAGACATTTTTTGTGATGCTTCTACCTCTATGTACACCACTTTTTGTTATTCTAGAATATTCTATAAGAGGAACTTTTTTGTAGGAAAAACCTTTTGGTAATCCCTCTTACAAGATTTGTGTTCACACTATTACCATCCTTATTGGCTAATAATAGCATTAGTTACATAACAAAATATTAATCTATCTATTAGGTGTTAGGGCCGCAAGGACCCTAGCATGCTCATAATATCCCCCTTTCCTCTGAGGGACTAACACAATTCTGCTAGATAATACTTTAGTTTAGGATACTAGGAATTCCAATTATAACAAGAATGCTCATTGGATATTTTCTCAATAGAAATTCACTCACAAACTTATAATTTGTATAATTTCATGCTCCAATAGCCTATTTTCAACATCATTATGGATATATCCCTTTTTTTGGGTCAAAACTTAACTCTCTTTTTCTCTCTTCTACTCAAATGTAAAAATGACCCTCTCTCACCATCAAATTTCCTTTTCTCCTATGCACTTTTTTGACTCTCATAACTCCCTAAAATGATTATACATGGCTCATGCTTTCAATAACTATGTGAGGTGACTTTACCACCAAACTTCTTACAACAATTATTTTATTATTTTCAATATTCATCGGTTGGATAGCATCCATACATCATATTTACTATATAAGTAGCTAACACATTGAAAACCTACCTTAATTTAGTTTACCTACCACATCGTTTTGTTGGTACATAGTTAACCACATTCTTTTGTTGGTCCATAGTTAATTTAGATTCAATAGCACATGACCAGAAGTACTACAAGTTGACGTATATATCATTAAATATGAAGCATTGTTTTGTTGGTCCATCGTTAATTTAAATTCAATAGCACATGAATGTAAATAGTACAAAAAATTACATATATCATTAGATATGAAGCATTTCATATCCCACGATGGATATCTCAAACTTTACAACATTTATCACTATGTCGTTAAATGTACAATGTCTAATTTAATAATCTAACAATATTGATAATCTAACCTAAATAAGTACTTTCAACAATCATACAGAATAATTACATATGGAAATTGTTATCCAATCGTTGATTTTTGAAAAATTTAACACTATTTTACATTATACTTATGAATATGTCAACTTATATCACATTTATAGGGACATTTATAGTGGCCTCTATCTCATCTGTCTCATGGGAGCATGATTAGAAGAATCCACCATCAAAACCCAAAAACATTGTGTGATTTATTGGAAAAGTCTACATTTATTATCTTGCTTTACATATGATTGTTGTAGATTGGAAGTTAATTCATTGCATAAATCAAGTTCTTAGCATCAATTAGATAGTTTCCAAATTCAACTCATCTTTTCACCATTGATTGTAATATTTTGAAAACGAAAAGAAGAATAGGTGCATGTGATGTTGCAAGTTTTGGATCTGTAGGAAAGGTATATTTTCACCACCTCCATCCCGAAATTCTCCAATCCCTTTTGATGAATGCCAACCAATGTTCTTGATCTATGTTTTTAGGTCACCGTGACCAACCCTCTTATCCCAAAGTTGGTCTTCCTGAAGTGTTGGGTTTGGATAGGGGTGTTGGTCACCTTCCATACATTTCCCACAACCTTCATCCATATTACTATCACTTTATCCCATCATCCTTACCCTCCAAACCCTCTCGACAAACTTCCTGTAGCATTTCAGGACTTCCTGTAGCAATACATGAATCCTATAGCAACTTCCTGTAGCACACCTGTAGCAACCTATTTTGCCCTTGTTTTGACCTGTAATGCAAATGTAGCTTAGTTTAGGAGTAGGTTAACCCCCCAACCTAGACTCCATGACCAGAGGTACCTCCATATTTCTTGTGTTATCTCATAGATTGGTTCAATAGCATTTACAAGTTGACACCATTTACAAGTTAGATTTGAACAACATTTACTTTTCTGCACTAGGAATAACTTTTAAATCATGCTTTGAGTAGTTAATCTCCCCTAGTTTAGTAGAAGAATGGTCTTGGAGCCCTAATGATCAAATGACCTAGTTGAGGGTGGCATTAGTAGAATTCCATCTATTGTGTATATATCACTGTCACCTCAAAGTTTGTACGAATCCCGAGTTGATAAATAGAGTTGGGGAGCTTCTGGGAGTTGCATCACTCATGGTGCAATACTAGGGCTCACCAAAGTCGATGGATGTGGCCACAATCTTCTTCTTACTTTGTGAGTGAATTAGGAAGAAGACAAATTTCACAATCTAGGATATGGCCTTACTACATTGCTTAGTGGAGATCAAAGAAAAGGCATTAGGTAAGACTACCTTTGGTATCCTGTATATTTGTATTCCCAAAGTTATAATAACACTACGAGGTATAGACTCATATACAACATGACACTTCCACAAGTATGGTTGGTCTAATAAAACATCACAAACTTCAAGGGAAGAAATATCAAACAATGCCTCATCCTTGAAAGGCTTGATGTTTTAGGGAAAGTAGCACTATTGGTTGATGCAAAGATCTCACCCTTAGTGGTGCCACCTGATGGTGTATGTCTATGGGCGTGTTGTTGTTGGTAGGCCAAACCACTTAATGAACCCTATTGGGATGAGGTTCTTTTGACTCTCTTTATTGGAGATTAAACATAATGGAACACTTTTCACCTACATTTATGAGTGAAATAGGTGCTCACCTTCTTTTGGATCTTTGGGCTCACTTTGATGGACCTTGGTGGTGGCAATGATAACATTGGGTTTTGCATCAATGATCTATTTCCCCTTTTCTAGGTTTGGTTTAGAGTCGTAACCTGCATTTAACTATGAGTTTTTTAGCTCAGCTACCAATGACTACCTTGTGTGACATTCATTGGTGTTATCAGATGGTGTCTTATGGAACTTGCACCACTTTCGTGTGTATTTCTTAATCTTCCCATTCCCATTCTTTTTTTGTGAATTAAATGGATTTTGATGGGGTGGTCCACCTTGGCTCTATCCTTTGTTCTACAATTTGGTGATGCCCTCGCCTTGCTTATGTTGTGAAGAATTCATAGATCCAAAATCTCACTTCTTCTGTTTAAAGTTTTTCTTGATTTTGACAACATATCGATATGTTGTGCTGCGTGAGGAGATGTATAGGAACTCCATTTATATTTGGATATATTTGTGTAGACAACCATGGTACTTGAGCACTGGATGTCGCTCAGAGTCTTTAATACCCAATTTGGTGCGCAAGGTATGAAAGATATTTGTGAACCCTCGCATTGCTTGACCTCTTTCCTGCTATAGTGTGGTTCATGTCATGCATCGGTCTTTGTAGCTTCCAACAAGGTAATATTGTTCCTTAACAAGATCTCTAAATGAGTCCCAAGTGGGTGTGACAGAAAATAGTGCATATTCCTCTATGGCCCTTTTCTCGTAGTAAGTTTCCCACTAATTCTTGACATGGGGGATGCTCGTAAGGAGTGTAAAAGTAATATTTTCTATTGGAATAATAGTGGACTGTAAAATAACCTTCTAACAAATTTAACCATTTGTCTAGAGACTTTGCATCTATCTAGCCTTTAAATATAGGAATATCAAAATTAACTTGTACCTTAAAAGGGGCGGTGCCTCCAAAGGGGCCACTTGATGAAGATGCATTGCCTATTGATATTCTTTGAAGGATATGGGAAAAAGTGTCCATCATATCATTCCTTTGTCACTTGAGGGATTCTTTAAGCAACAATTTAATAAGATATTTTGATTCCTCGTTTTTCTTTTCTTCTTCCATGGGAGGCCATTAGGGTCGACGAGGATGGTCTTGCAAGGGCTCAAGAACTTTGAATCCCAACTCCTTATACCTCAACCTTGTTGGGGACGTGCACAAAAAAAGAAATAAAGAGCAGACCAATTTGATACCACTGATCCAAATTTATGAAGGGAACAAAATGTTATAAATATTTATAACCAAAACACAGAGACATATTGAAACTTGAATTCTATTAATAAATGGAAAATATTGAAACTGGATACATGCAGAATGGAAACAAACTAGATCGAATGGTGGTAGCTTATTTATGAGAAGATATGTGACATTATACACCTTTGCTGAACTATTTACAATGAGGATCAACAAACATTTTATCATAAGGAATTAATGAGAAACCCTAAACATCCAAAAGCTAGCCCTAGGAGATGAAGCACCAAAGGATTTTAGGTCCTAATGGGGTAAGTTGGAACTTCAACTTCCTGGGGCTGTAACTTTTGCATATGATCTTTGCTTGGCGCACATGATATCCCATTGGAAAGGTCTATCTGAGAAGTAAATTTTCTAATTGTTGATGGAGTGTATGATTGTCATCAATTTATTACCCCAAAAAACACTATTTAGGGGCTAAAAAAGGCATTGAAAGTTCAAGGTCTAAACACTGTAGAAAAAACTATTGTAATAGAAAACTTTGTTATGAGCCAGTGGAATAGGTGGGTCGATAATTATATCCACCTAGATTTCTTGCGATGGCTAATAGGCCTCTTGGATGCTTGGCCCTTCAACTCATGAGTCCTTGGTCTAAAACTAAGGGCCAAAAACATGTACTATTTATTTGTTCGTCGCTTGCCGCCAAATTTTGCATACAACCACAGGTCTTTAAATGATAGTGGGTAATGGGAAATGGAAATTGAAAAATGTTGATTTCTAGGAAAATTTCCATTTGTTGCCTTCTATCTACTTCCTACCGAACTGTCATTGGACTGGTCATTCCCTTGCCGATGGGTGATGGGTGATAATTTGGTGACTAGGGGCCCATACTGGAACCATGACTAGTTGGAACATAAATTGTTCTTCAATTGGCAATTTCTTCTCATCCCTTCAGAGTTATATAAAGTTCCATATACTGTTAGAAAGGTCTTGAAGAGAGCTATCCATTTAAACACTTAGTCTCCTCATTCGACTAAGGAATTGAAGAACACATGCCTTAAATATATTACCTTCACCCATGACCTCAAGTTAGGCATCAACACACATTAAAATATAAGTGACAACAATGGTAGCACATTTACTAAGCTTCCCTTGAACTTGACATAAACAATGCTTTGTTGTCAAGGACAATGCCTTGATTAAAAAAGTCACTTCAATAGGCTCTCTCTATGAACTTGACATTGCTTGACATCAATGACTTGGACTTAGCATCAATGACAAATATCATGAGAATAAATGACATCAATGAAAACACCTTTCTCAACAAAGGCTTACTAGAAAGTTATACAAAAGTGAGAAATGTAGTATTCTATGACGAGGAATATAGGTGAGCAGTAATAGGGCAGGTGGATCCACACAAAGAAAAGCTTAATAAATAGGGGTACCGTGACAATCATCACAACATGAAGAATCTATTGAGGTAGGTCACAAGTAAGGGTGTTGTTAGGTCCACTTTATCTTCTTTTCTTTCCTTTTACACTCCTGCAACATTATACTCTGGAATGAATGATATTGTGTTGGAAAAATGCCCAAATTTCAAACATTAACAAATGTGTAGGAATTTTGCAGCTTGATGTAGTAAACTAGTCTTCTAGGAACCTAAGAAACATAATATAGGACTTGAAGGGTCCTAAGGACAAAGGATTTCCCTGTGTTATAGCTCTCTAATATAATTTTGAGCTCCAACAATAGTACTTGGCCCAATATCTTAGGACTCTAACAAAGGAGGGTCAACAATACCCTTAGTCGTACTACACAATTACCCAGGTAACTGCGAAGTATTCCTCTCAAGTGCTATTCTTGGTGCCATTGTAACAACCAAATAGTTAAGTGGTTGATCTAGAGCTAGTTTTAACATGCCTATAGGACTTCCAAAATAATCAGGGGTTCGTAGAAGTGAGGTTCTGTGTATAAGTGTTGTCTAATGTGGTGTTGATCAAAGGGATACTAACAAGGGTTATAGTGATTCCCAACTAGGTGAAACCATGAGTATTTATTGTGTGTATTTATTCCCAATTGTATTTTTACTCGCCTATTGACAAATTACTATGGTTTCTAATAGATGTTGGAACATGTCTCTAGCTTGCAAAGATTTCTAGAAAAAGAGTCGAAAGTAGGCCACACAATATTTTCTTTAATACCACTTGTAGTGTAACTGATAGAAATATTCAAGACATAAGTGTAAATAACATCTAGGTATTTAAATGATCGTAATAAAAATAGAGAGCACAATGATAAAGAAGCAAAATATGATACTTTTATTACCAACAACATGATGTTCACTTACCTCTTTGAGAGGGAAACCTCAAACAAAATACAATACAATAATTTTCTAAGACATCTTTTGTAATGCTTCTACCTCTATATACACCGCTTTCTATTATTCTATAATATTCTATAAGAGGAAATTTTCTGTAGGAAAAACCTTTTGGTAATCCCTCTTACAAGATTTGTGTTCACACTATTACCATCCTTATTGACTAATAATAACATTACTTACATAACAATATATTAATCTATCTATTAGGTGTTAGGGCCGCAAGGACCCTAACACACTCATACTATTCCCCCTTCCCTTTGAGGGGCTAACACAAGTCGGCTAGACAATAACTTAGTTGGGGATACTAGGAATTCCAATTATAACAAGAATGCTCATAGAAAACTTGCTTGCTCATCTGGATAATTTCTCAATAGAAATTCACTCAAAAACTTATAATTTGTATAATTTCATGCTCCAATAAGCTATTTTCAACATCATTGTGGCTATCTCCTTTTTTTTGGTCAAAACTTAACTCTCTTTTTCTCTCTTCTACTCAAATGTAAAAATGACCCTCTCTCACCATCAAATTTCATTTTCTCCTATGCACTTTTTTTACTCTCACAACTCCCTAAAATGATTATACATGGCTCATGCTTTCAATAACTATGTGAGGTGACTTTATCACCAAACTTCTTACATGCAATTAATTTATTATTTTCAATATTCATAGCTTGGATAACATCCATACATCATATTTACTATATAAGTAGCTAACACATTGAAAACCTACCTTCATTTAGTTAACCTGCCACATTGTTTTGTTGGTCCATCGTTAATTTAAATTCAATAGCACATGACCAGAAGTACTACAAGTTGACATATATATCATTAGATATGAAGCATTGTTTTGTTGGTCCATTGTTAAATTCAATAGCACATGACCAAAAGTACAACAAATTGACATATATATCATTAGATATGAAGCATTTCATAACTCACATAGATATCTCCACCTTTACAACATTTATCACTATGTAGTTATATGTACAATATCTAATTTAATATCTAACTATATATAATATCTAATTTAATAATCTAACTTAAATAAATAATTTGAACAACCATAAAGAGGAATTACATATAAAAATTGTTATCTAATCATTGATTTTTGCAACTTTAATATTATCTTACATTATACTTACAAATACACATTTACAGAGACCATATAAACATTATTTTTTTCAACTTTTTCCTGTACTTATAATTAAAGTTAAACTATACCACTTTAAGTGAAAATACACTTTTTCAATTACTCCCCATGTCTTTTGGAATACATAAATAATTTCGACAACTGAGTAAGTACTTATAAGTAAAGTTAAACTATACCACTTTAAGTGAAAATACACTTTTTCAATTACTCCCATGTCTTTTGGAATACATAAATAAATTCAACAACTGAGTAAAACTGATCACAAAATATCACCGGGGAAATTTTTACAGAGTATCATGTTTAAAGTACACTAGTTTGTTATTGTAATACTATCATAAATGTTTGACCTAATAAGTTAACCTAGACAACGAACTCCAACATTGCCTTTACAGCATTAGCAAGAGTCGATGAAACAAAGTTCTTTGATATGAATGAGAAAACCTACACCGGGCTAAAAGTCTCTCGCATTATAAATGCCCAACGGCCATATTTACGCTCTGTGCACATGGAACGTACCCAAGGCAATTCGGCATTTCGTGATGCGTTAGGGCAGTCCATATCTGAGAATAAGCCAGTTCGAACTGCCTTAAATCACAAGTCAAATCCACTATCGTTTATGCTACGTTAATCCGGCCCCATTTGTACATGACATGCACATGCCTCTCTGCAAACCAGTTTTTATTCCCATCTGCTCCTCCCACCAGCTGGCTCAATCGGTTACGTCTCTGTCTGTAAAAATAGAATTTTGAGAATTCATCTTCGGCTCTCGTAAGTGGGTGGCGAGGTTGTTTTTTATTTTTCTAATTAATTTTTTATTCTTTTCTGGTTATTAATTAAAATTTATCTTTGACCTAATCAGTTTAATAATGGTATTCAATATAATAAAAATTATCATTAAACCTTCTAAACCACTTAAAACATTTTAATAAATAAAAATATCCAAATTAAACAACACAACAGGTAAGGCAGAGAACTCTTCCAGTACCTCTCCCAGTACTAGAAGAAGCTGCTGGCCATGTATTGGAAGAAGCTGCTGACCATGTATCTTTCTTTGCACACATACTTCATTTAATTTCCTGCATGTACTATACGTGAAGAAGAAAGTCGGTGGAGCCTTGCCCAACACAGAGAAATATTATACATGTGGACCTGGGGACTTGCTCTAATTTGTCAGAGGGTGCCTCGCCTCTGGCCAAGTAGCGTGTCAGTCTGAGAATGAGTTGCAGTACAGGACAAAGCTGTAGAATGACATAACAAAGCTGTTATGTCTGTGTCTATACATATCACTACATTGAATTCAATATCATATGTCCCTTTTCAAATATGCTTTTCAGCGGAGTTTGGTGATACAATGTCCCTTTTTCAAATATGCTTTTCAGCGGAGTTTGGTGATACAATTGTTATTGGTTTTTCCTAAATAAATTTTATATAGAATTTAGAAAAGCTTTAATCAAGTCCACAGGCTTTACATTGAATTCAACCTCATATGTTCAGTGGAATTTAGTGATAGAATCACATTGAATTCAATATCACAGGTTACTTTTTAGATATGATTGTAGTGGAGGTTACTTTTTAGATATGATTTTTTTTTTTAAATTTTGTTAGGACTTTCTGATTTTCATGTCATTACACACCCAGCGACAGGGGAAGGGTAGTCCAAGATTTGAACCCAAGACTTCTGATTAGGTAAGACTTCATTTCCACGGCCACTGCCACTTGAACTACCCCATGTGGACTTTTTAAATATAATTTTAGTGAAATTTAGTTTATTTTTTTTAAATAAATGATATTAGAATTTAAAACCCTTTTAATCAAGTGAACACATGCATTAAAATTTATTATTAAATGAAATTATAAGTTTTGATTTTATATAAATATATAGGTTTCTTTCTATCATTGTGTGCATTATCCTCTTCTAACTTGTTTCATGGAAAAGGGTAAAGGGTAAATCGTTTTAATTTTTTTAAAATTAGTTTGATTTTGTAATTTTTAAAATTTATATTTATTAACATTTAATCTATTTTTCATTAAAATGTGTTATCTAATTAAAATTTAATAATTTTTTAAATTTATTTTATTAAATTATATTTTTGTTAAAATTTATTATTAAATTTGTTTAAATTACAAATTTTTAATTTTACAATAAAAAGTCATATTCCATCAATTAAATTCAATATCTCATACATGTATTGTCTTTTTTTCAACTTGCTTTCATCATAATTTGACAATTCAAATGTTGTTAAAAATCACTATCAACTATTTTATCACATTTATTTGATTTGTGATTTTGTGGAAATTTGAAATTTTATTTTGTATTAAAATTTATTGGGAACTATTGAAATTAAAATTTATATTTCACTAAAAAAATTCATGTAAAGACTATGACCAGGGGACCATGACTATAAGCAATCGGCAATGAGAAAAGACAATGACTCCTGGGTGGGGGCTATGTAGCCGCAATAAGGGGTTTTTGGGTAAGGTCTTGCTTTTGTCCGGTTGAGGGTGGAAAGGTTGTAGGATCGAGTAGGATCGAGTAGGAGTTGTAGATTGAGGGTCTAGGTCAAGGGGCCTAAGATTAGACCTATCACATTGGGACGCTAGATTGGATTGTACGGGGATAAAAAAGATGGGATCGTATTGGGAGTTCGCTAATGAAAAGAAAGCGTGGCGTGGGTGCATGATGTGGGGCTTGATGCGGGCTAAAGATGGAAGGAAGATGCGCCCCTATCTTCTCACTCAGGTCTAACCCTCCCCTTCACTAATAAAGTCACTTGGGATGCGCCCTCTATGCCCCGGTATGCCTTGAAATTAAAATTTATATTTCACTAAAAAATTCATATATTACATGAATTTTTTAATCTTATTTTACAAATTCAATTTCACCCATCAATTAATGTAGTTAATGAATTTAGTTATTTCATTTTTGTTGAATTTGACTAACAATATTATGTGATATTTTTAGATTGTCAAATTTCACCTATTAATTAATATAGTGGATGAATTTAGGTATCTCATTTTTTTGTTGAAATCGACTAGCAATTATATGTGATATTTTTAGATTGTCTTTCATTAAACACTTATAATCCAATTTTCATTGAAAATCACCATCAAATCAATTATAATTATAGATGCTAATCCACATATGTTTTCATATATTCCATTGAATTTAATACCTTTTGCATAAATTCTCATTTCTCTTACTCTTTTTCACAATAATTTGGTGATTCATTTTATCTTGAAATCCACCATTAAAATTTTTATGATTTTTCAATTCATTTTCATTGGAATGTAGGGATACATTTTTTGTTGAAATTTATCAACTCAAGTGAAATTGCATATTTTTTTTAAACTTGGATTACAATTTTATTTATTTATTTATTTCACTTTGTTTTTATTATTATTATTATCAAAATATGATAATTCTTTCTTTATTAAAATCTCATGATTCATTAGCAAGTAATTGAAATTGCATGATTTCAATCTCTGGAATAAAATTCATATATTACATCCAAATAATTATACCTGAATAATTTGTTTACATTTGCTTTTATAAGAATTTGGTAATTTAAATTTTACTGAAATTACAATAAAATATTATGCAAAATTTTCAATTTACTTTCAAATTGTGTTTATTTTTTTTTGGATTAGAGGAATTGACAACCACCAGTTTTGTACTCACATAGCCTCTCCATGACTCTATTGGAATTTACCATCAAATCAATAAAAATTGCTTATTTTAATGTCAACTCATACGATATTTAAATTTAATATATTTTTATATGAGTTTTCACTGTATTTTTTCCCAAATTACTTTCACTATAATGAAGCTTCTTTCTTCTTCTTCTTCTTCTTCTTTATTTATTTATTTATTTTTTTAATTATGTTTCTAAAACAGTAAAGTTTAATCTCATTGGCATAGAAAATTCATATATCACATCCAATTCCATATCTTTTATATGATTTGTCCTTTTTTTTAAAAAATTGGATTTCAATAAAATTTTGTAATCCTTTTAAAAAAATTCACTATTAAATATTTTGTAAATTCTAAGAAACCATTTTTCTTTGAAATTTATCATCATAGAAGTTGAATGAAATTACAGTTTTAATTTTCGAATAAATTTATAATTTTTTTTGTAATCAAGTATTTCTACATTATATTAACATCACAAAATTTACAAAACATGCAAACATAGTATCCATCTATGCCTTAGAATGAGGAAACCAAAGTGTGTGATAAAAAATTCAAAACTAGAGTTTAAATTTTCTAAAGAGTTTAACATGTGAAATATAATGCCATTCAGCTCACAATGGAGGGTTGAGCTTTGCGGCACCATAATTGATGATTGTAAAGTAAGGATAACTACAAACTGTAATGGTATTAAGAGTCTCGGGCCCATACCAGGTGAAATTAGGCCTAACAAAAGAGGTGAGGTCACTCTAATGTCCATTAAGGCAAAAGAGGGTCGCTCCAATATTCATAAACCAAAATGAAAATACAATTACCAACCTTCTGCTTGCCATGTCACTAGTGGCTAGTGCATGCTACACTCGAGCTTCATCATAGCCATGCTGGTGCCTCCTTGAACCCGCGTGCTGCCTTGAGCATGTATAGTGTTGGAATCCTCCAAGGACTCTTCCAAGACATAGCACCCATAAGGGATAGGACAAGTGGGGATGGAGGAGGAGCGTTGGTCGTTGGAGGGGAGAGGAAGGGTGTAGAGGGAGGAGGAGGAGCTCTATGCGGAGGCAGAGGGAGGAGGAGGAGCTCTATGCGGAGGTAGAGGGAGGAGGAGGAGCTCTATGCGGAGGCAGAGGGGACGAGCTGGTGGGAGGGGAATGCGGGGGAGACATAGTAGGGGATAGGAGGTTAAGGGTTTAGGTAATTTCAAGGTCTCTGGCAAGTCGTTTTAGAGAGGAGGTGGAATGACTAAGGTGCACATAAAGCTCCACTATCCATTTAGCGACTGTAGATTTGTCTTGCTCCCTATCTTTCAGGTGATGGACCAGGATATTGAAGAGAGCCCAAAGGGACATTCACCCCATGTAGGCATCCTCCTCTTTCATGGCAACTACACTTCTTCTGATGTGGTCAGGGATGTTGTTATTAAACAAGGTATTAATGGAGGTGTCGTCCAGAGTGGTGGGGGATGACCATGACCTCTTCCTCTGCCAAGGTGACATCCCCTTCCTCTATCGTTGCTCATGGTTGAGTTGCAAGGGTCAAGCGTCACGAGACTATGGTCAGGGGGAACATAGAAGATTACAGGGGGAGGCGACGAGGAGAGAAACAACTGGGAGGCCAAACCCCTGAGGAAAATAATGTCAGAGACAACAAGGAGAGTTGCGCATTCCAAGGCCAAGGTATAAATGCAGGATTTAATTTGGATAAGCGCCATTTGTTGAGAGACCATCGCCACATGTTGAGCGTCCTCAAGAAGGCAAGCCGAGTTACTCCTGGTCATCAAAAAAGCAACCCGAGTTACTCCTCGTCACCCAAATCCAAAAGAGAATAAATTTATAAATTAAGTAAATTATTTTTTATTTAATTTCACCCAAATTTAACATATTTCTTCTTACAAATAATTTTTAACTTTTTCTAATTTATTTTCATAAAAACATGATATTTTTTTAAAATTAAAATTCATTATCAAATCAATAAAAATAACCATTCTTATTTTACAAACACATTTCATATTATTTTTATTAAAATTTAATTATCCATTTTTTATTAACATTCATTAATTATTTAAAATTACAATCTATTACTAAATTATTATAAATTCATCATCAAATTATTAAAAATAAAAATTCTGATTTTTATCTAAATTCATAAGCTATATCAAACCCTTGGTGACTTACTTTCATTATAGGATATATTTTCATTAAATTTAAACTTTCATAGATTTAATTATTAAAAAAAAATATAAATTCAGGATCAAATTATTAAAACAATAATTTTAATTTTATTTAAAATTCATGTGCTATATCAAACCCTTAGTGACTTATTTTTCATTAACATGATTTTTTCATTAAGTTTAAACTGTGATGGATTTAATTATTAAAAAATATAAGCTATTATTAAATTTATCCCATTATTTTGAAAATATAATTTTTTATAGAAAATAATGCATTCACATTATTATATTTAAAATATAAATAGCATTCAATTTAATTTACTGCAAATAAATCTAATTTTAATAGATTTAATTATATATATTAGAGACAAATGTTTATCTTTAAGCTTATAATTCTGTTGTTAGAGTAATAGCCTGCTATCAATTAATGCATTTTGGATCATCATTATTATTTAAGGAAAATCACAAAAATTACTTATTAGTAATTCTTAAAAGGGCGGACTTTCACTCATATTAGATCCTTAACTAGATACTTCTACTTCTGAGTATTGAGTCCTTCACCACCCTTACCCTTATGCCATTTAAGAAAAACCACACCACTTAAAATTACCCACTAATAATCAGTAAGAGACAAACTCTCACTCGTACACCTATTTCCTTCTCAGCCTTTACTACTTTCACTCGTACTAGATACTTGACTTGATACCTCTCGCTATCACCTCATACTAGATACCTAACTAGATACACCTCATACTAAATACCCTTGAATATTAAGTGGTTCACCTCTTTCTTTGCCAGCCCTTATCTTTATGCTATTTAAATAAAACTACAACAATTAAAACTACCCAATAGTAATCAGTAAATAAACAGACTTTCACTCATACTACATACCTATTATTGAGCAGTACACCTATTTCCTTGCGAGCTATTACCCTTTTTATACTCGATTTTTGTAACAATAAAATATACATTTTTAACAAAATTCATCCAAATAAAAATACGCTATAAATGCCACATATCCGCGCCCACACAAAAAAAATAACAATTCGTTAACTGTTTTTCCTCCTCGTTAAAGTCTGCCGGCGCAGTGCGCAGGGATATTGAGCTGTGTGTTCCTGTACATTGAACTGTATGCAGGATACTTTCTTTTCATCTCGTGAAGGCGTGAGGTCACGTCTGTTCCGACGGCGACCTGCGCAACAACTGCCGACACCGTACATTACAGCTACTATGTAACTTCCCCATTGCTTTTTGACAAACTATACCGGGGTCCTTGCCTGTTTATTATACTAACCTTCCTCGCTACGCAGCCCGTCTCTTCCATTCTTCCTTCACTTCCAAGACTGTTTCTTTCTTCCTTTTTATTTTTATTTTTTTTATCGTAATCATCACAGCATCGTCGCCCTTTTGCTCTCAGAGATATTATTCTTAGTAGTCCTACGATATCCCTATTTACATGCCAGAACTCGCCATTTTTGCGGTGTTGAAGCTGCTGTAAGTAGTGTGGTTAAGCAGGCTTGGCAGACAGATAGTTTGGTTTTCAGAGAAGGGATTCCCTCACCTGCAATACCATGGGGAGGCCGCAGAAGTATAGAGGTGTGAGGCAACGCCATTGGGGTTCTTGGGTGTCTGAAATTCGTCATCCCCTCTTGTAAGGCTGCAACCATCTTTCCCATGAGGCAATTTGGTTTAGATATTTTGTTTGAATTGATTGTGAATAGGTGTTTTGTTAAGGAATTTCGCTATAATGTATCATTAGAATTTAGATAGATTGTGAATGGATGTTTTGTTAAGACATTTAGTTATAATGTAGGTATAATGTATTGTTAATTTGAAATTAATTTTGAATAAGTGTTTGTTAAGACATTCTCTAAAAACATTAATTTTTGGAGTGATTCTTGGAGTGGGTGATTCATTTGCATTAACAGACTAAAGCTAAATTCTTTATTTCAATGGTTTTTTCAACAATGACCAACTGCATTTTACAAACTGATTGATGTGCAGGAAAACAAGAGTCTGGCTGGGGACTTTCGAGACAGAAGAAGATGCAGCCCGTGCCTACGATGAAGCAGCAATACTAATGTGCGGTCCTCATCATGCAAAGACCAATTTCACATACGACCCCAATGCATTGCCATCAACCAAGCCTTCTTTTCTCTCTGCAGCGCTCACTGCCAAGCTTCGTCAATGTTACTTGGCTTCCCTCAACATTGAAATGCAGGAGGGTACTGCCAACAAACATCACCTGCAATCACCCGTTATGACACCCTCTCTTACTTGCCTGAGATTGGACACAGAGAAGTCCAATCTTGGAGTGTGGCAGAAGAGAGCAGGGAAACAATCAAGATCCAACTGGGTTATGACTGTCAAATTTGACAGCTGTAGTGATCGGGACAGGCAACCTGCCCTAAAGCAGGAAACAGAGGATGACGTTGCCTTGGAGATGATACAGGAGCTTCTGCATCCCACATCTATTGAATTTTCTTCTCAAGCTGACACTTCCTCCTATATGTGTAATGGCCAGGCCTTGCAGTAGTTGAAAGCACCTAATTTCCTACATAACCATAAGTATATTTATAGTAGGGTAGCCAAACAGTCTTCATGTTGGTACTGCCCAGAGATTTTCATATTGTTTAGTCTTCCATGGTGTATCCATTATTACGTAGGTAGCCTTAACATGAACACTGTATGGGCATCTATAACCTCTGATACGGAAAATATATATATATATATATATATATATACTTAGATTCTTGTGTTTATCAGTTCATGGTTTTCAGTTAACTGGTCGTGGAGGCCATGGACTTAGTTACTGTAATGTTTTCAGCATGTGAAGGATACTAGTATAAGTTAAAATTTGTCTTCGTTGTTTTCCTTTACTCTGGTATAAACTTCCTGGTAATGTTTGAGTCACGGGAATGTTTGTGTTTAAATCAAACCATTCATATGTAACATCAGTCAGCATCACAAAAAAGCAATGAAATAATAAACTCAACATTATATAAAATACGTTTCATAAGCAACGATGAAAAACCATTATAACTCAAGCAAATTTACACACGAGTTTATACCTGCAGCTAACTTCTTGTAATTTCGTCCATATATTCCCTGACAATGCATGTGATAATGCATGTGATATATATATGTGTGGGGACTTAAATCGCGTGTGCACCTAAATTAGTCATTGAAATGAATGAAAGCAAGAAAAGTAAAGTTCATTGGAAGCATCAGGTTCCCATATTTTGAAGAAGCTTTTATGAATCAAAATATATTTTGAATAGTACAGTGATGTGTGGTTTAATGGTAAGTCTTTTAAAGCGAAGCCCAGGAAACCTAGGTTCAAATCTCATGGAGTACAGTGACCTGTTATGGTGGCGGCTAGAGGGGCGGACTCCCCAAACCGTCTGAGGCGGCTAGAGGGGCGGACTCCCCAAACCGTTTGAGTTATGTGGCGCTAGAGTTGGCGACTCCCCAAACCGTCAAGGGCTAGAGGGCGGCTCCCAAACCGTTTGAGTTTGCTCTGTAAAATCATAAATATTAGTATACCCCATTACAGGTGGTTTGGTACTAGATAAAAAAATATATTTGAATATAAATATTTTAGTAATAAATTAAAATTAATAATATTTAATATATATTTTAATAAAAATATATATATTTAAAAAAATATTAATATAACATATAATTATTTATTGTAAATAATAAAATTAAATATAAATAATATATTTTAAATTTTTATTATATATATATTATATATTATATATATAAAAATTGAAATAAGAGTATTTTGGTTTTTTAAATTAATTAAAATAAAAAAATGAATTTAATTAGATTGTTGTTTGTAAAGCAAATAAAATAATCTTAAAATTGTTTTTTTGGTTAAGAGCTTATTTACATAGGATTTAGAGGTATCTAGCATGAGTGAAACTCCGCTAGCACCAGTAAGATAATTATATAATTACAGGTGACATGGTTTTCCTGTAGAAATTTTGAATAATTTAACACATATTCAACAGAGATTATCCTGATCATGTACTATTGTGGAAAACATATACAATACATAAGCTCCTCTATGTTGATCATCAATATAGCAGCATCAATAACAATAAAACATCAAGAGCATTCACACATTAACATAGTATGTATCCTGGGGAAAGCATTTCGCTAAAAACCCCAACTATCTGTATATTAATTATTGAGTCATGTAACATTACACAGCATAATACTTCTCACAAGTATCTCTACCTCTGTTACACACAATACAACTCAGATCTGAATCAATCACTGGCTCAAATCTCCTTCGCTGCTTGCCTGCCTCCACTGTTCAATACCTGCTCAAGAACTGATGATGATTCCAAGGCAACCACATATTTACTTAGCTAAATCACGTGAGCACAAGATACAATGTGGGAAAACTCATTGGAATACTCAGTCCCTTGACTGTGCAAGATCTGATGCACAACTATAGTCACAACTGATAGCAATCTGATTCTCTGACACCTGTCCCTGCTGAACTGAACATGCACTGACATGCAACTGAGTTAACTGATGTATTCATTAGTTTTATTATGAGTTATAACTTGTGAATTAATTAATAACTAATTCACCCAACTCATCTCTAGTCTATTCGCCAGTTAGACTAAATACAACCAGTTTAACAAAGCTAAACTGAACACAACTCCATCAACTACACCTCAAGTCCACTAAACTCAACTCACTTGAGTTCTAACTGAAGTCATGCATGCAAATATTCAACTAACCCATAAGAACCACGTATTTCCTTCATGCAATTGCATGTGCCACATCCGTAGCTCGAACTGAAGTGCTCCAAGAGAATAAGATTAAGTTTATAGTCAAAATATTATTATGAGCTAATAATATTTGACTGTTCTATATTTAGACTGAGCAGTCACTCCGCTGTGATCTAAAAATAGAAGTCCATCTATTTTTCCCAACTTGATCAATTATCCATAAACAGCAACCTGCAATCCATAGACATGATCCATATGTCTAAAAAATAGACATAGTCTAAAAATAGACTTGCGCCAAAAATAGCCTGCGGGCCCACTTAGTGAAGGCGACTCTTTTCACTAAGCTCCATCATCTTGTTG
>APFE031642288.1:26197-37391 GCA_000404065.3 Pinus taeda
ATAGCCTGCGGGCCCACTTAGTGAAGGCGACTCTTTTCACTAAGCTCCATCATCTTGTTGCAATCTCAACATTTCCTTGAATAATGGTGATGAGTGAGCTTACATTAGATAGCTAGTGATGAATACCCCGAATTATAATAGGTATTCCCACTATATTAAAAAATATGTAAATAAAATAAATTTGATGCTCTTATAGCAATATTATTAGATAGATGTTCACATTATTTGAATATCAAAACTTGCTAAAACTAATAGTTTTAATTAGATTGTGAAAATATATTTAATTCATTTGAGAAAAATATATTTAAAGTCAATATAATTTTATATAATTTTAATTAGGCTCAGTAAGTTTTTAATTAGAATTAGTAGATTTCTAATCCGACCATATAGATTTGAGATTAGAATCCAGAGCTTGTAAATTTTCAGTTAGTTGTTCATATTTTATATGATTTATATATTTTTAGTTAGTTGTAAAACATATAATCAAATTTTAAAAAATCTAATTATAACCTAGATATTTATTTAAGTAAATGTATTATGCAAATTTAAAAAAATGTATTATATTATAGGTAAAATAGAGTTTTAAGATATAATTATTTCTTTGATATCTATCTTTTCAAGTATAGTGTTTATAGGTTTAGCCACATGGGGTAGGCGAGTTGGTAATCACACCGCGGTGAAGTTTGTTAGAAAGGCAGGCACCGTACTGAAGGTCACGAGTTCAATTTCCTCAGACTAACCCGACGTTGTGGAGAGGGGCGAACGCAACTCTCAGTGGTTATAGAGGTAGTGGTCGGAATCAACCCCATGTAACGCAAGTCGCGAGGTTGCCCCTGTTGTCGATTCCACAGTATACAAAAAAAAGTACAATGTTTGTAGGTTGGAAAAATGTTGACAAAATCTCTGGTTTTAGGCTTCAATGCGTGGCTTTTAGGTTCAAATAGTAAGGTTAATGATAAATTTCCATTTTACTATTAATTTATAATTTAGGAAGTTATAACTATCCTCATTGAACCTAATTCATAAAATTGGGACATTGCTCATTTCATAGGAAAAATATTCCATTAACAGGGCATTTATCACAACTTAATTCTATATACACGGCTTGAGTAGATTCTATAATTTTGAGCCTTAAAATCATCCCTTATGATATAAGAAACACTCTTATTTTAACTAATCCACTAAATTTTGCCTTTAATCCTTTGTTAAAAAAATTCATGTGTAGATCATTTGCCATGCTTAAGGGCATGCAAAATGACTTCTAAGCCAAAAAAATAAAAAGCCATGGTTTAGTTCTAATTTTTTTTAATTATGGTTGTAAGGTATGTCTTGGGCCATAGGGACTATTTATCTTGTTGTCAATCCCTGTTTTGTTTTTTGTTTTTTTTCTCATTATTCTTTTCTTAGAGTAAATATTCCAACTATAAGGAACATATCATGGTTAAATTTCATGTGCATAACTTCTTTATTATGTCATAAACACACACCATAAAAAAACTCAACTACAATATTGAATTTAACTCCAATATTCAATATATTTTTCTTCATAATATTGAGCATTCACTAAGTGTAAGAGCCAATATTAAACACCAGCTTTTGTTTGACAATGACATTTTTACATGTAATGCCATATGAAGGATTAGATAACACTTTGTAAATTAAGTGTATGGTTAAGTAACTCAATGAGATCATCATTGAATCATGCATAGACTATTGCTCCTAATGTAGCTTATTTTTTGTGTTGACTTCAAAATATATTTTATTTTGTTTGTATTATAAATAGCTTCCACAATTATTTCTAATATAGGTTCCAACATTTCTTCCACGGTAGCTCTAAGTTTTATTTGACTAGGTAGGTGCACAAACATGGTTTCTTTTTATTGCAAGAGGAACAAATGTTTATTATTTTTTAGGAACATATGTGCACTTTAAGAATGCACAAATGTTTTTGTTTAAATAACCTCACCCCTGTTGGCATTATGATACAGGTGTTGTCCTTGATGGCAACTCACTCAGATGACAGTTCACAGTGCAGTAGGTCAACAACAAAGGATTACAGCTCAGACTCCAAAGAATGAAGAAAGAGAGGCATATGCTGGTTCACTTTGTCCAAAATGTGTATACACATGGGTTAACAGAACAAAAGAAGCGTATAACGTATACACGCACTTTCACAAGAGGAAAAATGCGTACATGTTGGAAAACTAAGTTTTTGGTCCAAGGTATTTTGATCCAAGGTATTTGGTCCAAGGTATTTGGTCTAAGGTATTGACCTTAGGTATTTAGTCCAAGGTATTGATCCTAAGTGGTTTTGGTCCAAGGTATTGAGAAAGACCTAAGAGTATATAAGGTGGAGAAGATCATTAGGCCAAGGGTGCAAGAAATAAGATTCTAAGGAATACTTCTGTCTGAAGCATATTTTATGTTGTAGGGTTGTATTTGGGACTGGATCTGAAATATTTATGTGCACCTTGAGTTCAATGTTGGATCAGGATCATGAGACATGAAATAACTTATTCTTGAATGATCTGATATTGGTTGAAACTAGATCTGATGTTTTGCTCCTGTTTTACTCGTTGTCCATCAAGATCTGGGTTTGTCCAAAGTTTGGAATTGCAGCAAGATCCTAAGCCAATATTTGCAGATCTGTACGCACGTTTGTCTCGACCAAAGAACGTATACATGCAGGTTCGGTTCTTGCAAGTAGTGTATACAAAAGAAAATCTTTTTTTTCAGATCTGACTGAACTATCTGATCAAATTCTATCATTTTACAACTGTTTTCCAATGAAGTCTTCTTAGATCTGAATGTAAAGACTGAATACATAAGGAGGATGGCATTTGATTAATTGATTATATAAGTGAGAATAAGTGATCTCTATCCCTGTCTGTGTAAAGCTCTGAAAGTTGACAGTAGATATTCAGTATATTAATAGTTGGTACAAACTTGATTCAAAAAGTTTATGTTTGTAGTAGTTTTGAAGGTATACGCGGGTTCAATTAACGGAAGTAGCGTATACACGCAATTTGGGTGCAACCAAGTAGCGTATGCATTCTAATGCATGATTTTTGAGGTTACAACTAGTTTTGAATGATGATGCAGGGTTCTGGTCCAGTACAGTGTTCTGGTGCCAGTGATCTGATTGTTCAGATTAACTGAATATTGGTTGATGCAATTTAAGTTTAAAAGCTTTGATGGGTCCAGTGTGAAAGTTTTATGAAACGTGGCCTTCATATGGCGGTGTTGTGATACAAGAGTATCCAGTCTGAAAATTCATGAAATGTGGTCGCTGGTGGAAAAGTGGAGGTTTTTCCGTAGGCTAGCACCTATGTACTAGTAAACATATTGGCTAGTAGAAGAGCCAGGGGGTTGTAGCTCCCTTCCAGTAGAAGCTGGAGAACGAGAGAAGGTTGTAACCTTCTGCAAGTAGAAGCCCGCGTGCTGGTCTGAGTCTGCACTAGTACAAGATTGTAAACATATTTTCTTATTATTAAAAGAAGACAGAGACGATAACAACATGTGGTTTTTAACCACATTGGGTTTCCACCTTAAATCTTGGTGTTCATGTGTGTTGCTTATGATTGAGATCTTGGGGGGGGGACCTTGAAGATCTAAAAAATTGAAATGGATTTTGGGGGAGAGGCACCCCAAGATATGAAAAATTGAAATGCCAGAATAACAAGAGGAGAATGCCCAATAAACAAAACCACAAATATTGTTTTATTAAAATGGAGAATAACTGTAAGAGCTACATTGTGGCGGACAAACTATCCTTTTACAGAATGCGACTTGTTACTTATAATATTTTTTAGTTACAATACCATGGGTCAATTCCATGGGTGAATGAATACCATGGGTGGATGTCACAATACCACAGGTCAATTCCATGTGTGAATGAATACCAGGGGTGGATGTCACAATACCATGGGAAAATACCATGGGTGAATGAATACCATGGGTGGATGTCACTTACAATACCATGGGTGGATAAATACCATTGGTGGATGCATTTACAATACAATGAGTAAATTCCATGGGTGGATGAATAACATGGGTGGATGAATAACATGGGTGGATGAATACCATGGGTTCATGCTATTTTCCATTCGGATCAGCTTATGTTTGATGCTTTATTCTGCTTTTACTGCACTATCTAATAAATCTCCGATATATTGGTTTAAGCTCACCACATGATAATTGTCTAAATCACAAGTTCTCTGCATATACGTTGGTTTCTTTAAGCACAATCACATGTACACGCTTGTTCACTTCACTGAAGTAGTGTATATAAATCTATTTAGGAAATAAAATTATTGATCTGATAATACTGATTCACCCCCCTCGCATTATTATTTCCAACAATTGGTATCAGAGCAGGTCCTTCAGAACAAGTTTCATTGCCTGAAGGGAGATCCATCAACATGAATAATCAAGAAAGCACGAGATCCATCAGACTGCCAATCTTTGATGGAAGCACCTTTATTTATTGGAAAATAAGAACCACAACCTATCTACAATCACTTGGAACGGTTGTCTAGGAAATTGTGGAAGGAGGATATACATTTCCAACAGCAATTCCTACAGATGTGACAGGTAAAAAGAAATATGAAACTAATGCAAAAGTTGTCAATACTTTAATTGGAAGTTTGTCACAATCAGAGTTTGTCAAAGTCATGCATCTCAAATCAGCCAAAGAAATATGGGACAAAATCGTTTTGAGCTACGAAGGAGACTCTCAGGTAAAACATGCTAAGCTTCAAACTCTCAGAATTCAGTATGAAACTTAAAATGCATAGTGATGAAAGTATAGCTAGTTACTTCTTACGTATAGATGAGGTTGTTAATTGCATGAAGAATATGGTGAAGAAATAAAGGAAGTTACCTTAGTTGAGAAAGTTTTGAGATCCTTGTCTGCTAAATTTAAATCCAAAGTGTTTGCCATAGAAGAAAAATAGGATCTGCAGAATATCACTATGACATAGCTTCACAGAATCTTAACTACCTTCGAGATGAGAAAAGGAGGACCATCAGATATGAGAGAAGCTGCATTTAAAGCTTTAGCAAAATGAAAGGAAGAACACATTGAATCGGGACATATTTTAGAAGAAGAAGATGAGGTAAACTTTGTCAATAAGCTTCAACTGGGTTCTGGAAGGTTTAGAGGTAAGCTACCCTTCAAATGCTTTTCTTGTGGTAGAGTCGGTCTTTATGCTGCCAGATGTCCTCATAAAGATAAATATGAAAAAGGAAAGGAATATGAAAAAGGGAATAGAAAACAAGTTGTGAATAAAAGGAGTTACTATACTGATGAAGATAGCAATGGTTTATCTAATAGTGATGAAGATGAAACTAGATAAGATTACAGACTTCTCATGGCTTATGATAGAATGATTTTTGGGATAGTTTAGAAGAGGATAATGATGGTTTATCTAATAGTAATGATTATAGACTTCTCATGGCTTATGATGAAGATAATTTTTGGGATGCTTTAGAAGAGGAAGACCTTCATGAAGAAATATCTAAACTCAAAATCTATTTAGAAGAAAAGAATATGATTATAGGTACCTTGACATACCAACTTGCTAAAAAGGAAAACACAATGAAAAACTAGAATGTGAAATTGCGGGTCTAAGAAAGGATCATGAGAAAATGAAATCTCTCAATCTTATATTTGCTAAAGGATCAAAAACTTTAAATGAAATTATCAAAGCTCAACGTTCTCCTCTGATAAAGGCACATCTTGGATATACTGAAGAAGTATCTCAATCACAGAAATCGTCAACCTCCACCAAAAGCTATCTTGATGCAGAAAAGACTAGTGAACAGTATGATAATCGTCAGCAAAGGCATAAAGCAGATCACCAGGTAAATCATACTCAATTTACTCTAAGGATGAATAGAAGCCACAACCAACCTGAGGCAAATCATACTCAATTTTCTCCAAATATGAATATCAATAGAAACTACAATCAGCAGGTAAATGAATTTGATAGTCGCAGGAACTTCTTTAATGGGAAATGTTTTTCATGTCATAATTTTGGGTACAAAGATGCTCAATGCGTTGCTTAGAAAACCATCATGACTAGAGAAGAACAAAATCAAAGGAATGTAATAGGAATCAAGAGAAGTTCCTATAATAAATTTTCTCCTCTTGAAAATGAAATAGAATGCTCAATTTGTAGCAATTTTGGTCATGAAGAATCTGAATGCAAGAGAAAATTTCGGCAAACATCTAAAAAGGAGCAAACACCATTAAATCCCAAGATATGGAGAAGGAAAGAATCTCAAACAAAAAGATGTGGTATGCCTTGTATGCAAAAGGACAAGAAAATTAGTGGTACATCAATAGTGGATGCTCAAAACACATGACAGGTGACAATGAAAAGCTCACTCATATAATGCCTTAGAAAAGGAAAAGAATGTCTCATTTGGAAATGACACTCCTGTTGTCATAAAAGATAAATGAGCTATTTTCTTGAAAGAAAAGGTTAAAGCTGGAAATGTTATGTATGTAGACGGTTTAAAGCATAACATGTTGAGTGTCAATCAAATGTGTGATCAAGGAAATGAAGTGGTGTTTCAATCAAACAGACGTGTTGTTAGTGAAATTGATACAAGAGAGACTGTGATCAAAGGTAAAAGAACTCCAAACAACTTATACATACTCAAGGGAGGACAACAACAATGCTATCTAAGCAAAAATGATGAAAACTGGTTGTGGCGTAGAAGATTGGGACATCTAAGCTTTTCTCAAATAAGAAAACCATGCAGACTCAAGGTTGTTGGATAGGTCTTCTAAAGCATAAAGATGAAGCATTTGAAAAGTTCCAAGCCTTCAAAACTTTGGTTGAAAATGAATCAGATCAAAAAATCAAATGCCTCAGATCTGATCGAGGAGGGGAATTTACATCAGATGAATTCTTTGACTTTTGTGAACAACATGGAATAAAAAGACAATTCTCCACCGCAAGGACTCCTCAGCAAAATGGTGTGGTAGAAAGAATGAACATAACAATTCAACAAATGGCTCGAGATATGCTAGATGAATCTGGAACTCCTGCAACCTTCTGGAGTGAAGCAACATTCAGTACTGTAACTATTCTCAACAAAGCGAATGTTCGGGTAAACAACACTCAAACTCCACATGAACTTTGGTATGGCAAGACTCGTATTGTAAAATATTTTAAAGTTTCTAGAAGCAAATGCTTTATCAAAAGGACTAATGAAAAACTTGGTAAGTTTGAACCCATAGTAGATGAAGGTATTCTCCTTGGTTATTCCTCTAGAAGTAAAGGATATAAATGTTATAATAAAAGACTTGGGAAAATTGTTGAAATCATTGATGTTGTAGTTGATGAAGCATGAAAAAATCCAAAACAGATAAAATCAACAGAAGATTATGACAATGAAGAAGGTGGTGATTATTTTTCCACATCAAATCAAAATGATATTGAAGAAGAAACCAATGAAGCACCAGAAGAAGAGACAATGGTATAAGAAAATATTCCATCCAAGTATGTTTAGAAAAATCATCCAGAAACTCAAATTTTAGGGGAAAAAGAGGTAGGTGTACAGACAAGAGGAACTATTACAGGGACCTCAAGCTATCTAGCATTAATATCTTCCACCGAACCTCAAAATGTAAATGAAACATTCAAAGATGAATGTTGGGTAAAGGCCATGGATGAAGAATTTGAGCAAATTGAAAAGAATGATACTTGGGAATTAGTTCCAAGATCTCATGATAAGAATATTATAGGAATTAAATGGATATTAAAAAACAAGCTGAATGAAAATGGAGAAGTCATTAGAAACAAGGCCAAACTTGTTTGTAAAGGATATGCTCAACAAGAAGGTACATATTTTGAAGAAACCTTTGCACCTGTTGCCAGACTTGAAGCCATAAGGATGTTTCTTTCTCTTTCTAGCTTTCAGAAATTCAAAGTATACCAAATGGATGTAAAATCAATCTTCCATAATGGAGATTTAGAGGACGAAGTTTATATTGAACAACCAGAAGGATTCATTCTTGGAAATGATGCAAAACTTGTATGCAGACTCAAAAAGGTTCTCTATGGTCTGAAATAGGCCCCAAGGGCCTCGTATTACTGCCTTGACAAATACCTACACCAACAAGGTTTTACAAAAGGATTAGTATATATCAATCTATATACAATGATTGAAACTGATAAATTGCTATTTTTCTTCAGTAATGTAGCAAGAATTTGAAATGTCCTTGCTTGGTGAACTTACCTATTTTCTTGGTCTACAAGTTCAACAAAATAAAGATGGTATTTTTCTGTCACAAACCAAATATCTCAAACAGATCTTGAAAAGGTATGGAATGAAAGATTCTAAACCTATATGTACCCCAATGGTAATAGGATGTAGTCTCAGTTCAAATGATGAATCAATAGCAATACATCAACCAACTTACAGATCCATGATTGCCAATCTACTTTATCTAGCAGGTACCTGACCTAACATCATGCATGTAGTAGGAATAGTTGGAAGATTCCAAACAAATCCAAAGGAATCACACCTTTAGGTAGTCAAAAGAATTTTCAAATATCTTCAAGGAACTCAAGAATTTGGTTTATGGTATCCTAGAAATGCAGATCTTACTCTTCATGCATATACAAATGCAGATTGGGCATGAAGTGTTGATGATAGAAAAAGCACTAGTGGTGGTGCATTCTATATGGGTTCCAAGTTAGTGTCTTGGTTCAACAAGATACAAAGTTCAATTGCTTTATCTACAGCTGAAGCATAATATGTGGCTGCTGCATCTTGCTGCACACAGCTACTTTGGATGATGCAAACTTTGCAAGGCATTCAGATCACATGTACTCCACCTATCTGCATTTTATGTGATAATATAAGTGCCATCAGTATTTCAAAGAATCCAGTCATGCACTCCAAGACCAAGCACATACCCATAAAGTACCATTTTCTACGTGAACAAGTGTTTGAACAAAAGGTCAAATTGGAGTATGTCCCCTGCAAAGAACATGTTGCTGATATATTCAATAAACCACTGCCTAGAGAAAAATTTGAATATCTCAAACAAAATCTGGGAGTAGTTGTTGCATCATCCTGTTGTTAAATCCAATTTTTTTTCAGAGAAAGGTGTTATACGCATGGTTAATGAAGTATAGTCGTGTACACACGTGGGTTTCTACGAGTCAAGGAGTGTATATGTTTGTCAGACATGAAAAATAGTGGTGCAGGCTCGGATATGGGTGCTCTGTCAAATATTGATGATTACTTTCTATCGATATGCTTTGTTCACTAATTTTTATCTGACTGACAAAGATGCCTTAATCATTGACTTGTTAACAATGCACAGGTAGCACAAGTTCAAGGGATGTTGGTGAGTCGAAGCATCATTATGAATCGTTCAATCTTTTCCCTTCCAAGCGCGTTGGTGAAGCTGTCTGTAATTTGCTCATTTGTGGAACAATGACGGAGATGGATTGTTTTGGCCTCAACATGATGCCGAATCAGATGATATTTAGTATTGATGTGCTTCGTTCAATCATGGAACTTTGGGTTCTTGGCCAACTTTATTGTAGAGGTATTGTCAATCATGAGTGGAGTTGATTGTACTTATTTTACTTGCAAATCTTCAAGAATTTTCCTGAGCCACACAATTTATACTGTTGCTTCAGCTGCTGCCACGTATTTTGCTTCTGTTGTGGAATATGCTGGAACTGATTGTTTGCATGATCTCCAGGAGACAACTCTTGATCCAAGACTCAAAGCATATCCTGAAGTAGATACCCCAGTTTCTTTGTCTCCATCAAAGTCTGAATCAGAGTATCCAATAAAGCTGAAGTCGTCCACCTGTGTATACTTGATTCCAAATTCTTGAGTTCCCTTCAAGTACCTTAGAACTTTTTTTGCAGTAGACCAATGTCCCTCACAAGGCTTTTGCATAAACCTGGAGAGGATTCCAACAACAAATGAAATGGCTGGTCGGGTAGTAGTTAGGTAGTTGAGACTTCCTACAAGCTGTCTATACTTTGTTGCATCCTCAAATTCCTTTCCTTCAATAGATGTGAGCTTTAAGTTTTGTTCCATTGGAGTGGTAAGAGGACTGCACTCTATCATGCCAAACCTGTTCAACAGATCTCCAATGTATTTCTTTTGAGAAAGAAATATGGACTTTGGATGTTGGGTTACTTCAATGCCAAGATAGTAGTGAACATAGCCCAAATCAGTCATTTCAAAACCTTTCCCCAATTCCTTCTTTATGGATGCAATGTAGCTTTCATTGTTCCTTGTCATCAAAAGATCATCTACATATACCACAAGATATACAACTGTTTTGCCAACTTTCTTGACAAATAAAGTTGCATCATCAAGATCAAAATGTTGAAATTGAGTTCAGAAGATGCTCAGTTAGTTTTTCATACCAAGCTCGCGGTGCTTGTTTGAGGCCATCAAGGACTTCACAATTTGCATACTTATTTCTGTCTTTCACAAAAAAACTTCAGGCTGGACAAAAAAACATTCTTTTTGGATCTCCATTCAGAAAGTAGTTTTTACATCATTTGATGGACTTTCAACGTTTGAGCCCGCATGCAAAGAGTGTCCGGTGGAGCCCTTTTATGTGGGGAAAAGTCTCTCAAATCGACCCTTCCTTCTATGCAAAACTTTCCACAAGCTAGCTTTGTGCTTGTCAAGTGAGCCATCAGCTTTATACTTGTTCTTGTAGACCCACTTGCAGCCAATTGGTTTGGTTCCAAATGGAGGATCAACCAGCTTCTAAGTGCCATTCTTTATGAGGGCATAATACTACTTTTGCATCGCTTCTTTCCATTCATCATGAGAAGCAGCTTCTTTGAAGGAATTTGGTTCAAAATCTGTAGACAAGTTCAATTTACAATCGTAAGAAACATCCATATCAACAGTTGAATTAGAGTCATCTACATCACCTCCATTTTGCCGGTTTGAATTTCTGGTTACTGTCTTTCCAACTTCATCAGGATGAACACTTTCAAGTGTCTTTGTCAGCCACTTTGGGGGACCTTTCTCAGATGGTCTAGGCTACTCCGTTGATTGAGTTGGGACTGAGTCAAGATTGAGTCTCCCAATTGTATCAATTACATCCCTTAAAGCATCATCCGTTGTTGGAGTTTCATGCGGGGGAGAGTGTTCTTCAGAAGAATATTCCACATGTTGATCTAGT
>APFE031642288.1:37411-52401 GCA_000404065.3 Pinus taeda
TTTGATGTATATTCTTTTCCATTATCAGTGCGAATAAACCCAATATGAGATTGTGCATCATTTTCAATCCATTTATGAAAATTCTTGAATGTTAGGAAAGCATCAGATTTGTTCTTCAATAATAAACCCAACACATTCTGGTGTAGTCATCAATAAATGTCATGATATATTTATTTCCATTTGCAGAAGGAACAGGCATTGGACCACATAAATCTGAATGAATAAGTTCAAGCTTCCTATGTGCTTTTGAATGTGAGTCATGAAATGACTGTTTGCTATGCTTTCCTAGAATGCAAGCATCACATTGCTTAAGTTTTCTAGGAATTGTAGGCAAACCAGCAACACCATTTTTCTTCGATAAGCGGAGACTGTCATAGTTTAAATGTCCAAATCTAGCATGCCATAATAAACTTGATGGAAGTGTACCTTCTTCATGATGAGAAATATATGAGAAATGTTGTGCATGAGCAGAGGTTCCTTGCAGTTTGAGAAGCCTTTCTTCTTCTATTCCCCTCATGACAAATGAGTGGTCAGAAGCATTTCTTACCTCAAGTTTGCCATCAAACATATGAATGGAGTGACCTTGCTGGCAGATGTGGACCAAGGACAGTAATTTTCTCTTGAGTTTTGGGAGATATAGAACATGATCCAGAAGAAAGTCTGAGAGACCAAGCAGTTTAAGACGGATTGTGCCAAGCCCTGATGGCTTGATTTTTGACTGATCTGCAAAGTATACTACTCCATCAACATTGTCAGTGAAATCTTCAAAAAAAACTTTTCAATGAGTCATGTGACAGGCTGCTCCTGAATCAAGCAACCAATCATTTTTCTAGGAAGCAAGTGAAGTATTAAACAAATCTTCATTTACTCCAATGTTACGTTGTGCCTCAACATAGTGAGTGGATTCAGGTGCTTTACCTTTGTCTGTATCATCAGTTTTACCTTTCTGTTGGTTTCTTCTCTGCTCAATTTTGTTCCATGGTAGCTTGCATGTGGATGCATCATGTGATCCATTTCTTTTGCAGCGAATACAGTGCAAATCTGCCTTTTCTCCTTGAGAATGTATGCCCCCCTGCCTCTGAAATATCTTCCTCTTCCTGCTCGTCCACCTCTTCCTCTTGTAGAATCTTTAGCAGGATGCTTTTCTTTATGAGCAAGGCACACAGTGTCTTCAGAAGATTCAGGGGCTGTCTTCTTTCCAAAAGCTTTCTCTCTTTCAACAAACTTTTTCGCAAGAGAGTCAAAGGTTATATCTTTGAGATTTCCATTTGCTTGCAATGACTCAAGATAATTAGAGTAAGTAGGATAAAGTGCCTTGATAAAAGAGATAAGAGGAATATCCAATTCAACCTTAGTGGATTTGATATCATGCATTATAGACTTTACTTTAGATGCAAGAGTAAGAGGATCATTATTTTGCAGTTCAAGAGTGAAGAGTTTAATCATGAGTTGGACAACTTCAAGTGCATAATGTGAGTCATAGAGTTCTTTCAACTTTTGTAAGGCTTCAAAGGCAGTTGAATATGACGAAAAATGGTGACTCACCTCTTCATTTACAGATGCTGCGATTAATGCATAAGCTTTTCTTTTCTTGTTTTCCCAAATGACGAGCTCTTTGTCTGAGGTAGGCTGTACTGGGTCATTGTCTCCCTCTCCGACACACACTCCTTTCCACAAATCATTGAAAATGAGGGTGTGTTTTATTATCCGGGACCATTCAGGATAGTTCTCCTTGCCAGTGAGAACTATTCCTACCATGGATATGATCGAATGCATTTTGTAAAAAAAAAATACTTCTGCTGATAGAAAAATACTTCTGCCAATAAAAAAATACTTCTGCCAATATACAGTAAAATTGTACTCAAAAGGGAATTACCAAAAGATTTCAAATCCACCATGTGACCCACATAAATCCATCATTATATAAATTCACCTCATATAAATCCCATAAATGTCAGTGGTTTTATATACCAAAAATATTGGCTTGGAATCCTTTCTATATATATATATATATATATATATATATATATATATATATATATATATATACCAAAGAAAAAAATGATATTAAATATACCAAAGAAAACATTGTGACGCTGTCTGTGGGAAACAATTTTGGTTGTTTAATTCATATCACAGTCAATAATCAATCATTCGCCGCGAGCTCTACAAAGTTGGAGCAACAACGACATTAACCGAGAGCTCTACAAAGTTGGAGCAGCAACGACATCACAATTTGGGAATCATTCCATGATCTCGATACCCTTTCGACTTCTTCAAAACTTAATTAACATATCAGTGACATTCTGCCAATCATTGCAGAGAAAGAGAAATCGAGCCGATCTTTAGATTCAAACAAGTGAAGAGACAAAACTCTTGCATTCCTATCAGATGAAAAGACCTTTTGTTTGCCACATTCTAGCTCAGGCCGTCGGAAAAGGCGCAATGTAGTTAGTCAATAGAGAGAGCAATCTTATTATTTTAGCAGCCAAAAACTACAGTATAGCAAAATCTCAACTTACCGTAGAATACAATCTATGTATCAAAATGCTAACAAAGAGAATTTGTTGTCTATGCTTGTAAATATACAAAAGAAACTCTCACAAGGAGTGAGAAGCACTAAGGCCCTTGAAACAAAATACGTTTGTATTCAGCGGAGTGTATTTTGAGCTAGCGCTTGGCACAACTAACTACACAACTCATCCTCATAAAACAAGACTCTATGAGAGGGAAGAGACCTTGATCCAGGGCGTGGCAAGCCGGGCGGCCTGCGTTAAAAATCGTATATAAACAAATGTAAACGAATGCAAATGAAACCAAAGTTGGAACTTGCGTGGGCGATGATGCCAGAGGGGATAGTGAGTAATCAGAATAGGTTCTGGTGGAGATGCGGTGAAGCAATTCATGCAATGGAGGCGGCAGGTGCAATAACACCCTCTTTACAGGAGACAAGGAAAAAAATATGGCATTTTAAAAACTTTAACGCACAGGACAATGCTTATTTTATGTCAGTACAACGCCCCTTTTTTGAAACATTTATGAACAGTCAAACAGGATGGACAACGCTAGATAGTGGAGCAGTATGGGCAGTATGGATAGTGGGGAAGCTACCATGTCAGGAGCAACGAATTTTATGGAGGAGCTGCTCAACTATATGGAGAGCAGACAAGGAGTTACAAGGGACACAGGCTAAAAAGAGCTAGCTCTGATACCATGTCAGGCCAGACAATAACTCCATAGGGCAGAAATAAATTGACTGTCTTATTCCATCTGGTAGGTCCTCATTATATACATGAGGGAGAGACTGTTCAATTCGTCTCACGATGACTGTTCATATTTCCTATCTATCTATTTACAATAATTCACCCAATCACAAGGATTAGGTGTCAACAATTTCTTTTTGATAGCTTTACTGATTTTTTTACTGTTTTCTTGTTTTATTTCTATTTATTTTTATTTAGAGCTTTAGTATGGTTATTTATTATTTATTACTATTTTATTTTTATTACTTTTTTATTTATTGTTTATTATTATTTTCTTGTATTTTTTTATAATATAATGGTTATTTATTATTTATTATTATTTATTGTAAAAGGATTTATTATTATATATTATTATTAAGGGAGGGACATTACGTAAGAGCTTTAAAAAGGAATTTTCTTCTGAAGATTGAATTTTGGGCTATCAACTCCATCAAGCTAAATTACATGAAAGAGTCCAATAATAGAAATCAAACTCAATGGAAGTTAATACCATATTTGAAGGGGTTGTGGATATCGTCCAACTAGAGTTTCTTGTGGATGAAAGAAGATTTTTCAGTGACCTTGAGTGCCAAATTTACCTTGGACCTGTAGGCCAAATTTCTGGAGGATTATCAATTTTACTGATTCTAAATTTGTATTAGTTACTTTGGGTCAAATATGAAGCTGAACAATTGGTCTACAAGGAACAATTTATGTAAAATAATTTCCAATAATTTTCATGGGTGAATAGTCGAGGGTTTTTAGATCCTTGGCAGAAGGTAGATAACAGAGGTAGAAGTGCTAAGGTCACAACAACCATATGTCCTCCTACAAGCATTAAATCATTGTTCACAAGAGCCATACGAGAATTAATGTAGAAGCAATTATAGAGAGGCCACATATATGTAGTAAGTCAAAGAGTAGAGTAAATTTGGGGGAAGTCATATTCACACTCAGGGCATCATATGAATTACAATTGGGTAGCCCTTAATATTAAACCAAATATTCAACCAGAAAATGCAAGACTGAAATGCAATGAAAATGCTCTAATGAGACAATGTAGATCAAGAGTATTGAATAACATGCTATCCAATTTGTGAAAGTAACACTTGCAATACAAGATTACAAAAACCCCTTCCAATGAGTCACAATAAAACTATATACCTTTAATCATGTGACTCATTTAGAATTTCGCTTTGTTATATGGTTGTAATGGAATATAAAGTGTACAAGAACAAGTAGCTAGAGATAAACAAGCTGTCCATAGAGAGCTATGTGAGCAACACCTTGAATTAATAAACTTTTAGATTAGTGAAGCACGATCACACCTTTAACAATTGTAGTTGATTATAGCACTATTCATTTTATGAAACAACATTTAGAAAATGGTAAGAGTATGCAAGTTGATAATTTTCATAATGACCAGTGATGATAAACGAGGAAGATGTTTAAATGGTAAAATAATAGTGAAGTATAGGAAGGAATGTTGCTAGAAATTTTATAAGGATACCTTGAGAAGGATTGTGTAAATATTGACAAAAGAAGTGAGAGTCAATTAATAGAGGTTGTACTTGACTGATTTGCACTCATTTCTTCATGAGTAGGACTTCTCATAGAGAAACTTATCAAGTTTTGTTCCCATAACGTTAAAAGAGGTTGTTTCCACATAACACCACACATTTAAAATTTTCATGGACAATGATGGTAGTAGTGTTTCCAACTATTTCAAAATCTAAAATAAAGATACTATTTAACGAGTAAGAGTCTCTTGTCCAACTTGAAGAAAGGTGAATTTGCGATAAAGCAATCAAGTGGTATTGAGATAGGAACTTGACGAGATAAGAAAATATTTTTGTGGATGAAAATGATAATTATTAAGTGATGTATGTATAAGTCAACATGGATCAACAAAACCTCATGCAAGTAAATTAAGCATGATATAAAATTAAATCAAGATGACCTAGTGTTTATATGCAATTTCATATAGCGGTATTGGAATTGGTAAGCCAAAGGGTAAATGGATGTAAAACCAAGGGATTTTAATTTTGAGATAGATAATTTAAATAATGATTGTATGACTAGTAATATCTTAACAATGAATCTCACCAGAATTTCCTTGGGGAAGGAATAATATATGACGAGAGATTAAGACTCAAGATGATGAGGCTCATGTGAAATTTAATGATGTACTTAGATGATTATATCTATGGTGTAAATGGTCAGCTTCCTAGTTGAAAGAAGTGGAAATGATTATTGAAAAAGCAATTGGTATCTTAATGAAAACATAACACTAATAACACTGATGAGATAACATAGATCTTAGATGGATGTTGAATAATCTTAGTTCATAGTTGAATGTTTGTAAAGAAAATAAAATTGATTTTTCTGATGAATCATGATAAGAATGCTTATAGAGTATTATTCTATATTTGATGAGTATTGAGATGTTTCTCATATTGATAATGATTCATGATATGATGGTATGAGGGTGATCATGCACATGTGGTTCATATTTATATAGTTATTACAATAGGGATGATGTATCCTTATGATGATGATGATGATAAGCATAGGTATTATGATGTTATGTCAAGGTATATTGAAATATTCATTTACTATGTGATGATAGGTATTTAAGGTTGAATACTCATGATGGATATGATATGCATAGGAATTACTATGCTATAATATGAAGTTATTGACATGTGGTTCATTTAGTATGAGAAGTCACGATATATCTTTGATGCAATATGTTCATGTTATAACCTACGATGGTATTTCATGAGGTGTAATAGTTGCATACAAATTTATGACATGCATGAGCACGCAGTTCACAATGATGAATGTTCTCATAACAACATGCAAGACTTGGCATGTGGATTATTTTCTATGATACTATGATGGTATAGCTAATGCATTGTTGCATGTTGAGGTGTGATGATTGACATGACTCCACAATGGGCCATGAGGGCCGGTTATTTGATGATCTTGTGTGAGCCCATACGCACCAAAGAGAATAAGTAACACCATATGGGCTGGGGACAAACTCAATCAACACTACATATGCCAGTAGTTCCTTTGTCTTGTATAGCTCTTGATGGATAGCTCTTGAAGGGCTATGGGACCATCTTGAGGAGGCCAAGTGCCTGATGTTCTAGGCTAGGTGCCTGTTATTGGATTGGGATGCCGAAGTTTGGTGGGGGTGTAAGGACTTCGATGCCTAGGGCTGTGTGCCTTAATAGTTGTGGAGGGAGTGGGGCAGCCTTGTGAGATGCCCGGAGTCATTGAGTATTGTACCAAATGCCTGCCTTGGGGCATATGAGGTTTGAGTCAAGCGCGAGCCTTGGGGCTAGCCTTGGACTATGATACAGACTGAGGAGGCTTATGCTTGGTTCCAAAAGTGGGAAAAATGACAAAGATTCCTTGAGATTTCCTGGGTGTTGTGAAACTTTTGATGCCTGCTGGCTATACTAGTTCAGCAGAGGGTGTCTGGCAAACATGAAGTAATAAATAATAAAAATAATAAATAATAATAATAATATAAAAAATAATTCAACTTAACTTCGGGACGAAGTTCCTTAAAGTGGGAGAGTATGTAATGTCCTTCCTTAATATAATAATAAAAAATAATAATAATAAATCTCTAATAACAACAACAACAACAACAACAAACACAACAACAACAATAATAATAATAATAAGAACCATAATATTAAAAAAATACAAGAAATTAAATACAATGAATAAAAAAATAATAAAAATAAAATAGTAATAATAATAAATAACCATACTAAAGCTCTAAATAAAAATAAATAGAAATAAAAGAAGAAAACAATAAAAAAATCAGTAAATCTATCAAAAAGAAATAAAACAAGAAAGCAATAAAGTTGCATGTAGACACATGGCGTGTGTGCATGTGCTTCCCCTTCCAATGTTTGCTCTATTTATTAGATGGTGAGGAAGATGGGAGGCATTCCATCATTCCAAGATTCTATCATTCATTATCTTGGGAGGATAGTGTTCTAAGACAAAGGATTCACTGGCAGTAGTACATTGATTGAGGGCTCGGGGGTGGCCAGTTGTAACAAGACCTTGCGCAATTGAGCCTCGGTTAGGTGGAGAGTCATCCCCAAAACCTTGTTGCAATTAGCAGACTTCAATCGAAGTCACAGCTAAGGGTTCTACCCATAGTTTGAACTTGAAGTTAATTAGTGATAATTGCATGTTGAATATAAGTTACTTGGTTAATTACATGTTTATTTTGGGCTGTTACACAGTGCAACAGGTCAACAACAAAGGATTACAGATCAGACTCCAAAGAATGAAGAAAGAGAGGCATACACTGGTTCACTTTGTCCAAAATGCGTATACACGTGGGTTAACAGAACAAAAGAAGCATATAACATATATACACACTTTCACAAGAGGAAAAGCACGTCCATGTTGGAAAACTAAGTTTTTGGTCCAAGGTATTTTGATCCAAGGTATTTGGTCCGAGGTATTTGGTCCAAGGTATTAACCCTAAGTATTTGGTCCAAGGTATTAATCCTAAGTGGTTTTTGTCCAAGGTGTTGAGAAAGACCTAAGAGTATATAAGGAGGAGAAGATCATTAAGCCAAGGGTGCAAGCAATAAGATTCTAAGGAATACTTCTGTCTGAAGTATATTTTATGTTGCAGGGCTGTGTTTGGGACTGGATCTAAAATATTTATGTGCACCTTGAGTTCACTGTTGGATCAGGATCATTAGACATGAAATAACTTATTCTTGAATGATCTGATATTGGTTGAAACTAGATCTGATGTTTTGCATCTGTTTTACTCGTTATCCATCAAGATCTAGGTTTGTCTGAATTATGGAATTGCAGCAAAATCCTAAGACAATATTTGTAGATCTGTACGCAGGTTTGTATCGACCAAAGAGTGTGTACATGCAGGTTCGGTTCTTGCAAGTAGCATATACAAAATAATATATATATATATATAATATTTTTTTTTTTATTTTATTTTTATTTTATTTATTTATTTATTTATTTATTTTATTATATATATACTATATATATATATAAAATATATATAATATATACTATATATATATATATATATATATTATATATATATATAAAATTATTTATTTATTATTTATTTATTTATTTATTTTTATTTTTATTTTTATTTTTTATTTTTTATTTTTTTATATTTTATTTTTTATTTTTTTCAGATTTGATGAACTATCTAATAAAATTATGTTATTTTACTGCTGTCTGTCAATGAAGTATTCTTAGATCTGAATGTAAAAACCGAATACATAAGGAGGATGGCATTTGATTGATTGGTTGTATAAGTGAGAAGAAGTGATGTTTGTCCCTGCCTATGTAAAGCTCTGAAAGTTGATAGTAGATCTTCAGTATATTGATAGTTGGTATAGAATTGATTCAAAAGGTTTATGTTTGTAATAGTTTTGAAGGTATACGCAGGTTCAATTAACGGAAGTAGTGTATACACGCAGTTTGGGTGCAGCCAAGTAGCGTATACATTCTAATGCATGATTTTTGAGGTTACACTTGGTTCCGAATGATGATGCATGGTTTTGGGTTCAGTACAATGTTCTAATGTCAGTGATCTGATTGTTTAGATTAAATGAATATTGGTTGATGCAGTTTAAGTTTAAAAGCTTTGATGGGTCCAGTGTGAAAATTTGATGAAACGTGGCCTTCAGATGGTGGTGTTGTGATCCAGGAGTATCCAATCTAAAAATTCATGAAACGTGGTCCTTGGTGGAAAAGTGGAGTTTTTCTGTAGGCTGGCACCTACGTACTGGTAAACATATTGGCTAGTACAAGAGCTAGGGGGTTGTAGCTCCCTTCTAGTAGAAGCTGGAGAACGAGAGAGGGTTGTAACCTTCTGTAGGTAGAAGCCTGTGTACTGGTATGAGTTTGCACCAGTACAAGATTGTAAACATATTTTTTTATTATTAAAAGAAGAAAGAGATGATAGCAGCAGGTGGTTTTTACTCACATTGGGTTTCCACCTTAAATCTTGGTGTTCATGTGTGTTGCTTATGTGTGATGCTTTATTCTACTTTTACTGCATTGTCTAATAAATATATGATATACTGGTTTAAGCTCAACACATGATAATGGTCTAAATCACAAGTTCTCTGCATATACGCTAGTTTCTTTAAGCACAGTCGCGTGTACATGCTAGTTCACTTCAATGAAGTAGCATATATAAATCTGTTTGGGAAATAAAATTATTGATCTGATAATACTGATTCACCCCCCTCTCAGTATTATTTCCAATAGCCCCTAGAAAAAATCCACATAGACCCTTCCATAAGTTACCACATTTATTTTTTAATTAAAGATAACTTGCACATAGTAAAAGCATGCGTATTCTTAGCATATGCATTAGGAACATGTGCACATCCATGCATGTAAAAATGATTAAAAGAAAACATGGCTCATTTTTCTTTATTTTCTCTCCAACCCATGGTGATTATTCCCCCATAAATAAGAGCATGCTTCACCATCTAGGTCCAAAATCAACAAGGAAAAGTAGGGCCTAGACATTTCCATCACTTGCACTTGAAATTTTGTAAAGAGAAAAGTTTCATTTGAAAGCATATTTTATTTTAAAGGTCGTTTTTTATAATTTTTAAATTTTAGAAATTACATATTTTCAAATATATTTTTTCTAATTAGTGGAATTGACAACTAGGTAAATCTCATAATCACATGACATGGGGTTGATTTTGTTCGCTACCATTATAGCCACTGGTTGCATCATGCCACCCCTCACGTACACACAAGTTAATCGAGGGATCGAACCAAGGGTCTCTTAATATTTTACATAATATTCTTTGCTAAGGGAACCTACATCCCTAAGGGCTCTAAGAAAATTTTGTTACCATTTAGCTGCAATTGCTATTCCATCACCTTGGAGTAAAACCCCATATGATAACCTAAACCCTAACTCCTAACAAGGCCCATACAATTAAATTAATCAAGGCCTAAATGAATTCAAAGACCTAATTGGGGAGATTAGGAACACACGAGATCCATCTTATGTTTCATTGGCCACTCCACTTGACACTATTGTTGCTTCCATTATCCATGCCCATGGCCATTTATCCGATATATCTGAATATAGGGATGTGATGAGAGAGTGCTACTCAACTAGAATTAGTAAGGAAGAGGTGAAAATTTTGATAGCAAAGAGAGTTTTATTGACACAAGAATCAAACAATCACTTGATCTAAGAAAGATGCATATTTTCATAATTGTGTAATAATAATAATAATAATTAAAGGACATGTCTCTAATAAAGCGAATGATTCTTAACGAAAGGGCACTTCCACTTAGATATATACACGGGGCCCTCATTTATAATTAAATCATAGCAAATATTACTACACGTGGCATATAAATTCAACAATTTGTTTTGACGATTGGATAAATCAACTGTATCGTTGAAACTTACTAAATAATTAGTTATTGTTTGCCATTTTTACCCTTAGTTACTTGACATGGATCATATTTGTAATCTAATTTGGTGTTCATCAGACTTCCAACACATGTTTGAAAAACTACTTGAAGCACATGATACCCCGTCATCACCCAAAAATGCCTTATTTCTTGCAAATGCGATTCAACATGTGGTACTGCCACCTAAGAAAAATATTAATCTCATGGATGGTTTTGACACCTTGGGGCTTAATTATGCGTGTTAAGATGTAAGAAGTGGTAAGAAGTAAGCTAAAGATTAGTTTTATTACCTTTTGATCCTATCTGTTGAATATCACATTATTATTATCCAATTGACTAAATGGAAAAGAAGTGATATATATTTTCCATAATAGGTCGACTCATGTTAGAGGGAAAGGGGAAGGAATAAATTGAAATATAATATACAAAGTAAAAATAGATAAGATATGATGGCTTTATAGTACTGATGTACATAAATAAATAGCTCATATGAAGATAAATAAAAAAAGAAAGAATGTGAAGCAAACTAGCTTCATGCAACATGAGGAAACAAAGTTTAGACTCAATATAAGCTGGAGGTTACTTTAAGAGGAGGATGTACAATATAGGAAGATCTATGAAACATACATGGAAATAGAAAATAAGCAATATGTTTCATGATCTACTAGGTATGGGATATGTCTAATCTTTTAGCATCCTAGGTTGATGGTTAACAATAAGGTGAAAATGTGAAGTTGGGTTACACTTTTTGCCTTTTTTCTGAGAAAAAAATATGATTTTTAGAATTTCAACTTTCAGCAAGCCAAACCAATTTTTTTGTTTAGAATTTCATTTTAGAATAAAAATAAAACTTGTCAGAATTTTTATTAGCTTTCTATTACTTAATTTTTGGAATTTTTTTATTCACATTTGATATGTCAACTTAGCAATTGTTTGACTTTGTATTATTTAAAAATCAAGCGATTCATAAAAGGCCATGTTTTTTTGCACTAGTGTATTCTTTGTTAACTTGGCGTTTTTCAAAAAAAATGTGTTGCAATAGTCCAGATAGACTCTACTTCAATATCGTTATATTTACGAAACCAACTAATGCGCATCATGATTACTAGAATTTTTTGAATTGAACCAATATGAAAAAAGATGTAGATTTTGAAGATGTTTAGCATAGCGTCAAGTTTCACAACATATGAGTTATAAGCCAAAAATATAAAAACTACCCATTACAAAAGGTGAACCAATGTAATGAACCATAAATTTTTCATATTCTTTTACAGTGTATTTTGGAAGATACATAATTTTGATTTGACTGGATCATAATGACCTTCATAAGTTTTTTGCAAAATTTTATTAGAAAATTAATTAAAATTAACAAATATCTATGAAATTCCATAAAATTTAAAATCTACTAAAAGTAGATTCAATTTTGCAAATGCTGCTATTTGTTTCGAAAGTAAATTCACAAATTTGATGGAGTTTAACCATTTGGAAGTTGGAGAAAGGTGACCAGAGCCGAGCTATTGTAGAGTTGTAGGTTAAGGTAGTTCGGCTGAAATAAAAACATAATCAGTCGAACTTGTGTTTGTCATCGACCCCGATTAAAAAAAATGAAAAATTAATTCAACCAAAATAATTTAAAATTTTGGCCGAAAGTTTTTTAGAGTTCGGTTGAAAATGTGTCAATATTTTCTGTTGGCCACAAAAATGAAATGATGCATCCCTCCAGAAAAAACGTTTCACCTGAACGATATAAATAAATGGAGTCAAAACATTATTTTCACACTCTTTTCTCATTTGGATTGAACTTTTAAACTAAATCCTTTGGGCTTAATTTTTAAACGAATTTTTTTGGGCTAAATTTTTAAAGTGACTTTTTTGGGCTAAGTTTTTAAAGTAAGTCTTTTGGGTTAAATTTTTAAAGTGAGTCTTTTGGGCTTAACTTTTAAAGTCTTTTGCACTGAATTTTTAAAGCGAGTTTTTTGGGTTGAATTTTTAAAGTGAGTTTGTTTGAAAGTAGGTCTTTTGTGCTGAATTTTAAAGTGAGTTTTTGGTCTAAATTTTGAAAGTGAGTTTTTTTGCAGGATTTTGAAATGTACTTTTTGGGTTGGATTTTAAAAATCTATATATGTTGAATATCATGGGAAATCAAAGAAATTGCAAGAGAAAATATGATCGATTAAGAGACATTGAGGCTCGTAGAGAATACTTGAAAAATGTTAAGTTATGGTATGTTCTATGCTTATAACAGTTTACTTCTTTTTCTTATTATATTCCACATATTAGCAATCACATGTACATAAAGTAAAGTGCAGATAGAACATTAAATGATCGACATAAAACAAGCCAAGACAAGAGACACAAGATGTGGTGCTAGCCAGGGACAAACCCCACAATGTGTGGGGAAACCCTTTGATCAAATCTTATTTTATCTTCAATAATTTAGTAGAGAGAAATAGTACAATAAATCTGATTCATATCAGCAGTAGCAAACCCTAGATCAACAACATCAGCATTAGCGACTTCATTATCAAACTAGGGCAGACAATATCTCACAAACCGACCTTCGGATTGACTTCATTCCACCACCAAAAGTTGTGGCTTCCAGAGGAGGTTCAGATGAACCTATAACATAGTTCAGATGACGAGATCTTCTAGGCCACGTAGGTCAATCTTTACTTTTGCAGTTGTAGCTTCAGTTTCAGCAGTTTTCGACTTCAAACCAGGGCAGTCGATATCTTGCCAACCGTTCATCAGATTGACTTCATTCCACCACAAAAATTTGCGGCTTTCAGAGGAGGTTTAGATGAACCTACAACATAGTTCATATGAGGAGATATTCTAGACCATGTAGGTCAATCTTTACTTCTGCAGTTGCAGCTTCAGTTTCAACAGTTTCCTACTTCAAACTAGGGCAGTCGATATCTTGCAAACCATTCATCGGATTAACTTCATTCCACCACCAAAAGTTGTGGCTTTCAGAGGAGGTTCAGATGAACCTACAGTTCAGTTCCAAGAGGAGATCTTCGAGGCAACATAGGTCAATCTTTACTTCTGCAGTTGCAGCTTTAGGTTCAACAGCTTCCGACTTTACATGTGTGAGAGAGAGACCCATTTCTGCGTAGTAGAGAAGAGACTCATTTCTGCACAGTAGAGAGAGAGAGAGATGTGATGAGAAGTGTGAGTGAAAATGAGGAAAATTCCTCTTATATTTATACACAACTTTGATGTTTGAATAGATGTGACTATTGGGCTTCTGAGCCTACATGAGTTGTAGGTCGGCTTGATAATAATTCCATAATCAAAATAAATTCATATCTCCATGAATACTTATCGGAATCGGATGATCTTTATATCAATCCTACACCTCTCGACGAGAGGAATCTAATAAAAATATTATCAGCCATGAATAAGATGACCCACATGAAGTTTTGCTCTGGTTGCCAATTTTAACACTTCCTCTCAACCAGGGAGAACTTCATCTGCAATCTGTCTATTGGTCGTTACTATTCATCCATCAAATGCACTGCCCTGTATAGCCTGACCCTTGCCCTGCTTTGCTCTATTCTGCTTGTTCTGCTTTGTCTTGTTCTGCCCTATACTGATCGGTACTGTTTTGCTCTACTTTTGTCCGAATTATGAAGAAGAAGAAATGATCGAGGATGTATCATACTGACTCAAAGTCAGTCTCAGAGTATGTACCACTGGTCCCAGACCAGTCTCAACCAACCCGAAGTCAGCGTCATAGTGAGTACAACTCCACTGGTCCTAGATAAGTATCATCCTCCATTGACTCAAAGTCAGTCTTAGAGTGCGTACCACTAGTCCCAGACCAGTCTCAGCTAACCTGAAGTCAGATTCATAGTAAGTATCCCTCCTACCACTGGTCCCAGACCAGTATCGTAGTCTCAGAGAGTGTACCACTAGTCCCAGACTAGTATCGTAGTCTCATAGAGTGTACCACTGGTCCTAGACTAGTCTCAACCGACCCGAAGTCAGCGTCATAGTATGTACCACTCTCATTAGTCCCAGACCAATATTGCATTGACACGAAGTCAGTCTCGGAGTATGTACCACTGGTCCCAGACCAGTCTCAACCGACCCAAAGTTAGCATCATAGTATGGTACAACTCCTACCACTAGTCCTAGACCAGTATCATTGATCCTAGATCAATGGAGGTCATCCTAGCATAGGGAGTACGGTAGATACAATGATGTGTCCATCGGTACTACTATGGTCCCTAACTTCATTTCCCTGCTCATTGATCA